>JARKIC010000398.1:0-283622 GCA_029378375.1 Mycena olivaceomarginata
TTTCGAGCAGGCGTATTGCTATATTGGGAAAAGGCATTAACGAGCCGACCCCGTCTGGCGCGGATGGCTCTCGACTTCTTATCGGCGCCGGGTAGGATCTTGATTTTATTCTGAATCCACGATCGCTGGTGACTGAATTCATCGCAGCTTCCTCCGTTGACGCTGAACGCGCATTCTCCGGTGGGCGTCTGCAGGTCAATCACCTGCAGCATCAGACAAGCTCCCAGACGTTCAAGGCTCGAGTCGCACTCGGTTCCTGGGTCGGCACTCCATTGATGCCTGGTACCAGCACAGCGGCAGCAATAATAGAGAAGAAACTGAAGGGTAAGAAGGCAGAAAAGACGGCGGCCAAGGGCAAAGGAAAAGAGAAGGAAACGGAGATTTTGTCAGACCGTGACGACGAGGGGACGAAATTTTATGATTGAATTTCTACTCGCACTCCTTAAATACAAGTTTTACGAATTTTTTCCCCTTGAACCGCGGATACCTGTGGGTACCTGCAGGTCTATCTGCGAATGAATCCGTATTCGTGTCGAGGATACCCGTGCGGATACGGATTTCGCCCTTGGCACCAAATGTACCTGCGGATTTGATCCGGATCTCACCCGGATGACCCGTGGTAGACCCTAGGGCAGACCAGGTGTACGCGAATGTATAGCGCGAATATATAGGCCAGTGTGGTGGAATTATAGTGCGATTAGAGTTGATAGTGATGATTATGAGCCAATGTGGGCCAGGTGAGCATCTGATGACCTGCCACCACCAGTGAGGGCCAGCGTCACTGCGCGACGCGACGAGAAAAAAAGAGTGATGGCGCTGATCGGGCCACGGACCGTCGGCGGTAAGTCTTAATATGGTATAGTCGGAGTTTGAAATTTCCATCTGTCAATCTACGGCTAAGTGCTTCCAGCCGTTATAGTACACAATACTTTGCGCGCTCGTCATTGTGCACGCACTATAACGGGTGGACACGAGCCTAGGCTGGCACCGGATCATCAGAATCATTCATTTGGATATCAAAAAACACATATATTCATCCTGTATACACAATACATAGTAACTATGCTACAGGCCCTGATAGTGGCAACACACGGCAAATTATTTGTAGCTATAATGTCAGTTTCTAACACAGCGACAACCGCGATATCCGACCATAAAATGCCGGGGAGAACAACTAGAGAAGAAATGGTATCACTCGGTGAAGGAACTGATGAAAGGGAACTATACGCACAATAGTGGAGTGAGATAACCAGTATCCTGCAAGTCGTAGTGCTACACAGTGGTTCGGTTGAAAGGAGAAAGAACGGAGAACGAATACCATACGATGGCGGCAGTTTTGGTGATGAGGACGCAGGTGTACCTGCACGAGAAGGGAAAAAGGTTAGCGTGGTTCCGTCTTACATATCATCACGGCAGGAAGAAGGTGTAGGGTATAGACACTGGCCATCTGTCTGGAGTGGGTGGAAGGAGACAGCCTGCGCCAGTAGCAACCGAGCCTTGGTACCTGATCCAGAGACCAAGGTAAAAAAAGTAAGTGTGCACAATGACATTAGCTGAATTCGATAGAAAAGGGAAGGAAGGGACGAACGGGCCATCACGCGGGAACGGAAGGAGGTTAACTGATAAAACCGAAGAGGATGCCAAATGAATCCTGTGTGAGCGAGCCGACATGAAGCGAGTGTATAACAAAGATTTCGATGCTGTACAAACCTGCATGAAGGTCAGCGTGGGTTTTATCTCTGACGAAGGGTTACCCGCATATCCACTGACTGGTACGATCCGGCCAAGCCCGCGGGAGCCTCGGCGCGTGATCTGAAAAGGCATAAAACGAGGATAAGTAGGCGGTGCGCCAGCAAACGACCATGAGACGTACGACGTACAAGGAGGGTCCCCGAATATCAACAAATATTTACAAGCAGTTCACCCAGAATGTAGGGCCCGCTGTCAAAAGCGAGGTCGTACTCGACGTTGTATCTCTCGCGCGGGCCAGTGTGCGGGTAAATCTAAAAAGAGGACATAAGGACCTTGCAACCAGCCACAAAGAAAAGAGTTAACACTAATGTTTCATAGAGATATACACACTAGGCGTAGACCAACACCACTGGGTGTTCCAAGGTCCGACGTCCTCGAGATGCGCATGAGGTATTTGGAAGGGAGACCATACCGTGAATTGTGCCCTGGTAGGAAGGGTAACTTGTCTGGAGTCCACGACATGCATCAAGAGGGCTTCCGAGGGAAATAAACGGCGATGACGGGAGGGAAGTAGGCTCGTCCCATCCGGTATCCAGCAAAATAAAGACAAATTGCATCACTCGCTAACGCTCGGACAAGGCTGGATACCGGCTGGGCCCTCTCGGCGCACTTTAAGCGGGGTTTTGCTTCCCCTGCCATTTCAGAGGTCGGTACTTCGAAAAATATGCCCCCAACTTTGAAAAAAAAGTGCTCAAACTTCCTGCATGAATAGTTGGTGGTTTTGAATTCTCTATCCAATGAGCCCCACATGTTTTTTTGATGGCAGATTTCATGTCGTCGTCGTCGTCAAATGGTCCGTGCGCGGCGACGAGCTCGACTTGGTGTAAGATCCCAAAACAATGTGGGCTCAATCGACTTGAAATCGAATTTTGCCCCACTTTGGTATAGGAAGTTTTGACACATTTTCAGAGCATTTCAGAAGCTCCCAGGTCAATTTTTCCAAGTCAGGACCTCTGAAATGGCGGGCGATCCAAAACCCCGCTAAAAGTGTGCCAAGAGGGCCCAGTCCGTTAACGATGATCTCCCTGTTGTGCACTCTTTGTCTGATTGTTGGCTTTGTTGTGTGATTTTAGTAATTCAGGCTTACGTCCCTGTCTCTCACTGAGATCCTTCGTTAATGTCGACTGGTTCACGAGTCTAGGAGGGAAGATGGGAGAAAGGAAGAAAGGAGTTGATGTTTGTTAGGAATCCATCAAAACCAACCATCTGTCGCGCACACGTGATTCCGTGCCATAACTGCCGTACTGGTGCCGTACAGTTCAGGGTAGGCACTATTTCGCGTTGTCTCGCGTTAAATGAGCAGCCCTTTGAGTATACAGAGTACTGAAAAAGGTGCGGTTCCCACGTGAAAGCTTGAAAGGATATTTGTTGTTGCAAATGCTTTTTTTGACCCGAGTTAATGGTTTACTTTTTTCTCTGGCCATGGATACCATGGTAATTTTGGAAATGTGGGTGAAATTAGCACGATTATCCCATCTTCTGCCTCATTTTCTAGGGGGGAACCAAATTAGGGGGAAATTTCCGGTAAATTAGGAAAGTAGTATTTTCCTGATGTATGTGCGTCAATCGAAGCCTCTCCTCACCACAGGCCACTGGAGGAAGCGAAAAGACCGGGGGAGAACACCATTGTTATTGGACGAAGAAGGATTGGGGGGCGGTCATGCTTTCTGATGAATCCAAATTCAATATTTTGGGTTCTGACGGCCAGGAGTGGTGTTGGAGGAAGAATGGAGAGGAAAATGACCTCAATACACCAAAAAGAAGGTCAGTCATGGTGGTGGGAGCGTAATGGTCTGGGGGTGTATCACCCGGCACCGTGTCGGGGAACTTCAGCGCATTGAAGGCATCATGGACCGATTCGTTTACACAGATATCCTTTGCGAATCCTTCTCGGCACCCTCGACAAACATAATCTGGACCGTTCGACCATTTATTTCCAGCACGACGGCGATTGGAAGCATCAATCAAAGCACGCCAAGGGGTGACTTGATCTCGAAGGCTTTGATATGCGCCCCTGGTGCCCAAATTCACCCGACATGAACATCATCGAGAATCTTTGGGATCGTCTTTGCAAGTACTTTTATGCCATATACACAGTTTTTGGGTCTGAGACGGTCTCAAAAAAAGTTGTCAAAAATAAATACTTGAAAATTTATTTTCGGCCGAGTTATCATATATGGCAATGGGTTAAGTGTGCCAAAATCTTTAAATTAGCCATATTTCATGTCCAGCCTTGGTCCAGGACGATTCGACCAGAAATGAGCTCAAAACACCTTGTTGCAGTATTTTTCGCCACCACCGTACCCCACCTTTAAAGTTCTTATCGAAGAACACAAAGGCCAAGGCTATCTGGACGGCACAATTGCAACGCCGGCACTGGTTACCGGCGCGACTACGCCACCCGACCTACCCCTGTCTATTCCACTGCTCCGTCCCGCGAGGAGTGGGATTATCGCGACGGTGTCCCGCGGTCACTCATCGTCACGAACATCGTTGACCCCATCGGGCTCGGCGTTAAGCACGATGGAACGGTGAAAGAGTGCTGGGGCTCCGTGGTGAATGCTTGCGCGAAAAAGAGCGACGCCGCGCAATGAAATTCACGGGCAGCTCGCGCGACGATCTTGACGACCTGTTGAGCAATATCAGTAACAAGGCAAACGTCGTCGCCATGATGGGAGGAAAAGTGGAGGGAACAGAGCTTAAGAACATACTCATCCGCTCCTTGCCTGCCGATCCACATTGGGTGGGCCTCCAGGGTGCTCTTTTCGCTGCCGCGGACCTCGACGACGCGTTTGCGCTGATAAAGACAGTCGCGATTACCATCAGGATGCCCGAGCATAAACACTGTCGCCACTACCTCCACCACACTCAACACTTCCGCCCTCAAACCACGCTGCGCAAATCCAGGGTGCAAAGCGGCAAACAAGACTAGTCACACTATCGAGAATTGTTATTGGCCTGGGGGAGGAAAGGAGGATCAGTTTCCGCCCAACTTTGGACGGAATAAACCACAGGCAAAGCAGGCTGCAGATCCTCAGGTCATACACCGCGTCTTGATGGCGACAGTTCGCCCAGCCACGGTCATGGAGGTTGAGGATGAGGATCTACTCCTCCCGCGCACTGTTCCAGCGAAAAAGAAGCTCCCACCGGCCAGCGTTGAGGAAGTGGAGGATGAAGAACCGTTGCTTCCCAACGTTCCTCCTGCGAGTGCTCCTGCCCAAGCCACCCCTGTACAGGAGGTCGTGCCTGCGCGGTTCACTTGTACCTCATCGGTGCAGTGTATAGTCGATGCGCCTACTTCCCCGAGTGCGCTCGTTGGCCGTACATTCGAGAATTTTTCGGCAGCGATAACCGTCACCTTTCTCGACTCGGGGGCCAGCGACCACTTTTTTCCGGGACCGCGCCGACTTTCGCAGTTACGAAGCTGTTGCCGTGCGGACCGGCAAGTCAGCGTCAGCCTCGGAAGGCGATTTCGCTATCGTCGGAAAGGGCAAAGTATTCAATGTAGACGCAGAAATGGTCCATATTACCTTCTTGAATGCCCTTACGCACCCTCCCTGGCTGCGAACTTGGTCTCTGTCAGCCAGTTCGAAAAAGCGGGATATTACGCGATATTCGGAGGTGGTGGAGTCACCGTCCGTGAAGGAAGTGCAGGCGAAACAATCCTATGCGGACGCGGACTTTATGATATTCAAGTTCAATTCAAGACCATCCGGGCCTATGGAAGGGTACAGCCATCTAGGGTGACACATGGAAATGGTTGAGTGCCATGAGAACTGGCATCTCAAGCGAGCTTCAGCCGTTCTATCCGGAGGTCCGCCCGAACCGCAAGAGCATGCTGGTCTCGCGCACACTGAAAGGCTGCAAGCGAATGCTCAGCCGCCCCATCCGCCGCAAACAACCACTCTCCCGAACTCAGATCCAGCATATCCTGGATCAACAACCCTCCCCACCGTCCCACAATGATCTCCTCTTTGCCGCCATGCTCCTTACAGCATTCTGCAGCCTGCTCCGTCTCGGCGAACTGACCGCACCTGATACGCGAGCACTCCGGAATCCAGCCGAGTGGACACTATGCTCCTCGGTGGAATGGCTTTTTGAGAGCTTCGCGTTCTTACTACAGTCTCACAAGACTGACCTCTCTTTTGAAGGCAGCCGTGTCGTCATCCCACACTGCGCTCGCCTGAACGCTATTCCCCGTGGAGTCAACCGAGCTGCCCATCCATCCACCTACTGTACGTATCTCAGGTGAGGGGCCTACTGACGAACGACACATAGGTTGCCATTCTCCACGTAGATATTGGACACAGCAGCTGAAACACTTGGAAGATACGGGTCTGGAACAAAATCAACACCCGAAACCCCTGCGAGTAGGCCCAACAACATTTTTGGGGTGCTATGGAAGGGGTTTGCATTAGACACGAGTAGATGAATCAATCAGTATTTTACCAGTCGAGGGAGGAAGTCACACCAAGTCGTAGTTCTTCCTCGGCACTCGGGCCAAAGAAGAACAAATTTCCATCATGCCCGCGTAATGTTCTCCACACCTATGGATCCTGCATGGATTTGAGCTCCCCTTCCACCCTGCCGGTACGAGTTTTCCACGCATTAACCGCAGAAACCATTCCAGGCCGAGCGAAGAATTCCTGACGTGCAACAGATAGCAATTGGATTGGAGCGACCATATGGGGCTCTGGTTTGACCCTAGCAGGTGGATCGTCATCGGGGTTGTCGCTATCGGCAGAGTCAGATTGGATGGGGCGTACATCATCCAGTGCGTTAAAAAGGCGACGCGTGGCAGGTCTGAATAGCTCCAGCTCGCAGGTGGGGCAAACCGTATCAGAATCAGTCCCAGGAAGGAAACCTTATTGCAGTTGTAGCAGACTGGATGGACCGTGAACCGGTCCCGGGCCCCGAGTTGTGCAAAAAGTGTCTTCAGCGTGAGAGGCATGCGAGAATTTCCCAGGAGTTTG
Source organism: Mycena olivaceomarginata (assembly GCA_029378375.1). NCBI lineage: Eukaryota > Fungi > Basidiomycota > Agaricomycetes > Agaricales > Mycenaceae > Mycena > Mycena olivaceomarginata. The sequence continues at coordinate 6,726 of JARKIC010000398.1, forward strand.
ACAGGCAAAGCGCCCAACACCAAGTTCAGGCATGAGAGAATGAGAGCACAGGCACGGAAGGTCACATGGTGGCGTGTGTGCAAAAATGCGACAAGATATATGATCCCGCGCACACACCAGTTCGGGTGCACAGTATCTTGCATCTGAGTCGAGAGCGCGCGGGGCCGGTGCAGTGAAGTTGGATCCAACTCCACCTCAGTCACGGGTACTTTGGGGTACTAATTTTCGGGGGTCAGGTCACTAGTGCTCAAATGGTATTATATTGGCGTACACTACGATACAGGACGTAAATTAGATAAATTAAAGCACTCACCACTCCGTTAACTCCACACAGAGTTCTCCGATACAACGCAGGCCTGCAGGTGTATACAGAGAACCAAGTTGAAGGGATAAGAGACTTGAACGCTAAAATTGACCGGTACTCACCATGGTCGGAAACAATCTGTCGAACGATTAGGCAATGGCGTTTAAAAGCAAGTCCTTTGAAAAAAGAAACGAAAAGGACTTCCAATTCAGAGATTGAGCGGCGCAGGCAACATCAACAGAGCACATACTTGTGTTAGGAGGTCGATTGATGTTCGTTTCTAAGTCCACGTATCCCCATCCGCCCACCCGATTTTGGCCCATTTATGATTTGTTCGAAATAAATAAAGATTTGAGGGCCGATCATTGGTGGCTATCCCGAGCTCCGTTTCATGGCTTCGTTCAAAAAATCTCCCACGCTGGGTGACTGGTTGAATATCGCCAACCGAGACACGTTGAACACATACCATGCATCAATAGCGGCACCTGTTTAGACCTCTCTTTTTTCTCAATCTTTAGTCTACGGGTCCCGGCCCTGGCAGCGCGCTGTTTCAGATTTCGAAAAATAAATAAATCTAGACAATTAGGTGTCCTCCATTAATAACAGGACTGTACTTGCCTGCGATGCCATTGAGCTCTGCTCTGGTTGAGCACCCCACTTTGATGTAACCTGTCCTTTTGCGATCCGTCCAGAGGCATGTTGATAGCTGGCGGCATCTCCAGAAATGTTCGCGTTGATCACACCCGGTAATTTCTAGCATATTGCTAGTACCCAGATTATTTAAGTGACATCGTGAAAAATGGAGCTCTGTGAATGAACGTTGAGACCCTCACTGGAGTCCGGGAATTCCACACCGGCGCGTATGATGTTCACAAAAGTGATCAACAAACATTGATCAGGTATAAAAGGGATTATGCATGAGTCCTTTGACAAAATGTTGTGCCTTCAACGTAGTGGCCCTGCTTCCTCTACACTCCTCCTAGGATCTACTTGGCATTTGGCTCGCTCAGCGCTTTGCGCCTCACTCGCTCCGGCACATACCCAAAAGGAAAGAACGTGTGTGAAATGTTGTCTTATTATGGTACCCATACACATAAATTCACCAGTTAACTAATATTCCTTGATGTGTAGGGCTATAAAGAACTCATGGCTGTGCCCTGAGGGTCCATAACCAATGGCAAGTGTCGTCTGTAATCCGAATGATGGTACATACCTAAAAAAGGAAAGTGTCTGAAAAAAAGTTGTCTTCCTATAGTCCCACAACATATAAATTCACCAGCAAACCAATATTTTTTGATTCATAGCGCCCCCAGGGATCCCCACCATACCGTATACGGTTATGGCCGTAAAGATTATGGTCCCGTACCATATCCAATTTGGGCCAATACAGTACGGTACGGGTACCCAAATAACTGTAACCGTAAACCGTATTTACCGTCCTTGAACGACGTCCAGCGAATGTGGGTGAGATCAAACTTTGTGGAATCATCTTAATTTTACCTCCCTGTAGATGTCCAGAGCCTCCAGTTTCATTCAACAATCATCCCGATCCTTCCCCGTTGTGTTTTGAAAAACCCGGACTATAACCGTAACCGTATACAACGTGTCGAAGAGCTTTACGGTATGGTGCCGTCAGCCGTATAACTGTACCGTATTACGGTTCTGTACGGTTACGGTGGGGATCCCTAATAGCCCCATAAAGAACTCATAGCTTCGCCCCCATGACAAATGGCAAGTGCCGTCTGTAATCTGACAGAGCGTGGCTATTTGACACCTACGAATCCTGCTTCCGAGTCGCCGGCTTGATCTTTATTCCTCCCGCGTTCACGCTAATCTACTACGCTTACCACTTCTGCAGCTTGTAATTATAGCCACAAAGTCCAAAAAGAAAATAAGTCACTGTTCACTGTAAGCTTACATGCGGGAGGCATCTCGCCAGCCTGAGCAGCACTCGGCGCCGTAATTATCGGAATGAAAAGAAGAAATGACCCCACCATCATCCGAATCTGAAGCCTCTCTTGACATTGACATGAATTCAGCCTCTCCCTCCGCAGCCTCAGTTTCCAAAATTCTCATCTGCCGCCTCTTCATCTTCATAATCTGAGAAAAGTGATTTTATGGATACCGATGTTCCGCCTCACTTGCAGACCCATAATTCCCTGCTTGTACTCGAATGGATGTGGACTCCGAGCGCTCTGATTATTCCGACGAGTATGCGGACTCTGAAGACTCGTCACTCGGAAATTAATGCGTGGATAGCTTTCTAGGACGATGACGGCGACATCCAAAAAACTGCAAGAGATGGAGCAGGATGGATAAGATGTTGTTCGCAGAAGAAGACCAGGAGTTATGGGCCGTCTGTATGTTTCTCCATTATCCGTACCATTTCAAGTGTTCAATCTGATCGCAATGCGCGCATAGACAATGATATCTTGACCGAGCAGGACCGTCACGAGCCTTTAAGCTTCTTTTACTCTCCAAGATGCCTCGCACAGCGTTCAATCATATGCGACACAAGCGGTCGCCGGCACTTCGCGCCGGCTCCCACTTGCTCACCTTGTTTGTGACTTTTTGTATTTGAAAGGTTTCGCAATCTGCAGATATGGTAAAGCTAGAGTAAATGTCAACTCTAACTGCAACTCTAGTGAATGAATACATGCGAAACCGAGGAGAGCAAACAATCTATAAATAAATAAGTTTCAAAGAATTAATCCGCAAAAAGCGCCATTGAGCCGGCCATCATGGCCCATCAAACAGTTCTGCAGGTCGGCATGCAAGTGCAGCTAAATCAACCGTTCTTTAACGAAATGGCTCGCGATTCTTTGAATCTATTTGGCCTTTTCTCCTTTTGCACAAACCCTTCGGTCTCTCTCAGCTTTTCGGCCTTGCTTTCACTTCTTCCGCTCACACGGTCTGTTCATCACTTTGCCCATCTGACCTACGCGCAGCCTCGAAACTGACAGCACGCAGCCCGGCGCAAGCCCGATTCCAGGTGCCGGGAGGATGCGCAAGTATATCTGAAGTTGAATCTTCTCCATTTATCCACCTCCTTTCTCTTCCTCTGCTCATCGTCTGTTGCTTAACCCCTTCCGTCTTCGATTTTATCTGGGCCTTCGACACCTTTTTCATTTAACGCTGCTCAGCTGATTTGCGCGCAGTCTTCTTGACAGCTCAGTTCAGCGCAGTTGTCGGAGATCAAGCCGCGAGGCCACGTCGTCTCCCCGGCAGCGGGAGATATAAGAATGGTGCACCATCGGCTTTTTCTGTAACCCTTCGCCCACCTTCCAACCCCCTCAAATGATCAGTTCTTGCTCTGTCTGTCAATGAAGGACTGTTTCCGTGCGCGGCTGCTGGGACCTGGCTATACTCTCCATCAATGATTGCCGTCCAGTTCTTCGTGTCCTCCCGGTCGCAAGCTATTGAATCCCTGGATCAAGTTCTATATCTTCTTTCAAAGCTTCTTGGAGATCAAGACCCCAGGATCATCCTCGACGGTTTTGATCTTCCGAATATAATCCTGCTACGTTACACTTTTGACCCTCCGAGCCGCCAAACCAGCTCCATTTTACCTTTCTGAGACTACAGATGGGAATTTGCGCTGCCGGAGCGAAGCGGCGGCTCATCTTGTATAATGATTGATTTCTGCGTGCCGTTGGTTGGCGCTAAGCTGCTGTGCTTTGGTCATGCTGCGTAATTCAACCACAAAAGAATTGATCCGCAAAAAAAGGCATTTCAACTATTGAGCCAGCCATCAGGCACTTGGCAGCTCGGCATGTAAGCGGTGATTGATTTCCGCTTGCCGTTGGTTGGCGCTAATCTGCCGTGATTTTGGTCATGCTGCGTAATTTAACCATACGGAGATACGGCTTCGGACAGACAGAGAGGAGCCATCACTTCTGGCAGCTCGGCATGTAAGCGGTGATTGATTTCCGCTTGCCGTTGGTTGGCGCTAATCTGCCGTGTTTTGGTCATGCTGCGTAATTTACCATATGGAGATACGGCTTCGGACAGACAGAGAGGCCCAGTTTTATAAAGAGAGTGATGCCTTTCGGCATAAAATGGATATCAGTTCCCAATGGGTGATGATTCATCGCATCGCATTTTTAGCGCGTGTTGAGGCTGTGTAGTACCATTGCTGCCCTAACTCGTATAAGGAATACAGTATTCTCATCTTGCGATCTGCCCATACCGCGAATGCCAGCAGCCTCGCTTTACGGAATCCCAAAAGCCCCGTCGGCTTTTTTGTTATCTTCCCGTCATTCCCCGCCTGCAGGGATTTTTTAACAATCCAAAAACTATCGAATCTCTGCTGTACCGTCACAGCTACAAACACAGGACGGTGAGATCTCCGATGTGTTCGATGGCGAACATTATCGCACACTATGGCGGATCAGGGTGACGGTTGATGGGCATGAGCTCCCTCATTGCTATTCAGGGAAACATGATGTTGCGCTTGGAATCTGCCTCGATTTGTATCTGCTATTCGATCGCAGGCGGAAGGGACCTTCTGCAACACCAATACTCCTCCAAAATTACAGCCTCAGACCCGAAATCCGCTCTCCCTATATGCTTGACTGTAGATCTTTTTAATGTCGTATATGGCATGTCACAGATTATGCGCAACTTTCATACGATTCAGAATTGGGCTGGGTGAAAGTGCCGCGACTGCCGCGCACTGACGTGCATTGCCGCGCACTGCCGCGGCAGTGACGCCGCAGTGGCTGTGTTATTGCCGCGCAATGAGGGGTAAGTGCCGCGCAGCCTCCAACTCCTGCTACAATTGCTCCTAGCCCCAAATTTGAGCTGAAACGATGTCTTATAATCTAAATCCAACGTTTGGCACCGATAAACCTTCCAGAGACATCACAATAAGGGAGCTGATAGGGTATCCCAATGTCGGATTAAATTTGACTAAACACCTGTTATCTGCGGAATTTTAGGTCCACATTTCGCCAACGGCCATTTAAACCATCGAGACACTTTTTTTGCGGGATAAGGGTAATGTTATTAGCTTATAGATTGCCAAGTTTTGTATTCACCGGGTATGGTTTGAAATGAAAGCTTTTGAATGTAATAGAGCTTCGTGCATTGTTGGGAATCCAAACGGTGCCCCGGTACAAAAACAGTATGATACGATATTTCTTGGAACTCTTAGTTTATGTGAAATTAACACGCCATCTCGCACTTCAATTCAACCTCTCAATGTAAATTGACCTCGAAATCAGATGACTGAGGTAATCAATGAGCCAGAAGTAGTCCATGAGCCAGAGAGGCACAAAATCATCGCTTTCTAGTTAAGCTTGCTGCACCTGTTGTGAAATCTGGGTTGAAAACAGCAAAAAGAGGTTGAAAATGATCGTATCAGTGGCTGTGTTATTGCCGGGCAAGAAGGGACAAGTGCCGTGCAGGGTTTAACTCCTTCCATACTCACTGTTAGGCCAAAATATGAATGGAATACAAGTTTTATAGTCTAAATACATTGTTTAGGCCCTAAAAATCCTCCCAAAAACATTACAATAAAGGTGTTGAAAAGGTATCCCAATGTTGGATTAGACTTGACTAAACACCGGATTTTGGGTCCAGAAATGGATAGACCTGAGCCAAAGGCACTGGAATGCATTAAAAGAATTCAGTATACTTGTGTGTAGCATAAAAACAACCATACTCGCGGTTATTACTTACGGCTGACCGAGTTCAATACAATTTTTGATCCTCAACAGAATAGTTGAAATAATTTGTTGTATCCAATCTAGGCACATCGATCGGAATATGGAAAGTGCGTACATACACGATTGAAACTGTGAGCCACCCTATATTTCCTGGAAGCCTAGTTTAATACTCACCTGCTTGACAAGGCTGGAAGTGGACTCCGAGTCCGAGTCGCAGATGAATTGGATGGATTCATGCTTTTTTTTTGCGTTGACTGTCGTGATGGCTGTGGTAGTATTGCCGCACTGCAGTTATTTCTTTCCACACAACCTGAGACTTCAATTCCACCTCGTACCGGATTTGGCCATATAAATTAAATACGTTGTTTGGATACGAAATCCTTTCAAACACGTCAGGATAAGTTCGGTCCAAACATATCCCACCGGGGCTGGGTAAAGGTATGCCGCGCCCTGACGTGAATTGCCGTGCAGTGAGGGGTGAGCGCCGTGCGGCACTTATTTCTTTCCACATACCCTCAAATTAAGCTCTTGCGGTGTTGAATAAGTTCAATACAGTGTTTGAAGCCAAACTTGTTTGACGAAGCCGAAACTAACACCTGATTTTGGATTAAATAAACGTGGATTAAACTTGGGCTGTGGAAGAACTAGTGTAACAATAGAAAGAGTGAGCTAAATATGTGCTATTCACTTGTACGAGCACAAAAAATGGCCACCCTTGATCGGCACTCGACAACTGCCTGTTCAACAATAAGTCCGGTTACCATCGCCATCCGGCATGTCCACACTTTGTGGGCCAATTTTCCTGTGCCACTGTCTTGTCGGGGGTATATATGTGTAGATGGACTGAGGGCAGTGCGAAAGTAGTCAAAAAACACGTCCAAATCGTTGTGTTTGATCTTATCAGTGGCTGTGTCACTGCCGCGCGGTGAGGGGTAAGTGCCGCGCTGCCTTTCTTTCTTTCCACGCGGATTTCTGGCTCTCAAATTGAGCTGTGCTGACATTGAGTGATATAAATACATCCTTTAGAAGTCAGAAACCCACGCAAATGCTCTGCAAGAGGTGTGCTCCCAATGTTAGATTAACCTTGGATTAAACCACGTTTTCCGGCCGATTCCAAATCCAAAAATGAATGGGCTTGCCCACTCTGTTATGTCAAACACATCTTTAAAAGTTATAACGCTCACTCACTAACTGGAATTAAGGGTCATGGTTCCCCCCGTGTCGAGTCCGAGTTCCAATTCTGTCTTCAAGGTGAAAATGAATTCAACCCTTGGTCACCTACAGAGGATTCAGCGGTGAGCATCAATGGACTTTATTGAAACCTTGCAAATATACTCGTATGAGGACCAATGACGACCCCAATTGAGAATCATTGATATCTTCTTGCATTTGACCTATGGTGCGGGTCACCTAGCTGCCGCTACCCCGTGCTTGAGATTTTCCGGGCCGAGTTTTGCCTCTATTTCTTATCCCTCTTTAGAAAGTGATTCTTTTGATGATACAAGCTGATCCTAAAGAGGGATTTGTATTTAAATCAAAACTGAAGGAGGTAAACTTTTTTCTTGCCGTTGAATTGGCCACAAGGGGGGGAAATAACGGAAATTTGGGCTGATTGTGGCTGTGTACAGGGTCAAAAAAATTCTCCGGCCAATTGGTCACTAAGTTTGGGTAGCGGCAGCTAGGTGACCCGCACCATACATCGTGCAAAAATACTAGCACAAAGCACCGCTCGCAACATTTCCTGGAACTTCTAGTTCACTCAGAAAGTCGAAATCTTTTAGTATATTGACGCGTTGGGGGGGGGTAGTGCCGTGCATTTCCCTCCACAGATTGTCGCAAGACCCGGTCAATACGTCCTTTGGAACATAAGTAACATCGAGGGTAGATAATATTATTCTCTGTACAGGGGTCAGTCAGCCAAGCCCCGAGCTCTAGGGTGTGTAATATTATGACCAAGACCAGCTGATACCAAGGTTCCTGGGATTAAAATATTATTATAGTCATCAGCTGGACCCTAACATCTAGGGCAGATAATATTATTGTCTGTACAGGGGATGGTCGGCCGAGTCCTACCATCTAGGGTGCTTAATATTATATAGGGCTCAGTCAGCCGAGCCCTGTGCTCTAGGGTGTGTAATATTATGATCAGGACCAGCTGGTACCAAGTGACCTGGGCATAAAATATTAGCACATCTGTGGGCCCCAACATCTAGGGCAAATAATATTATTGTCTGTTGGAAGGTAGGTTGGGGGAGTCCTACCGTCTAGGGTGTCTAATATTCTTCTCCCTGCCAGCCGATACCAAGTGACCTGGGCATAAAATATTATTACACCTATCGGCCGGACCCCAGCATCTAGGGCAATCAATATTATTGTCTGTGGAAAGGAAGGTCAGCCAAGTCTTACTGTCTAGGGTGTCTAATATTCTTCTCCCCACCTGCCAGTGCCAAGTGACCTAGGAATAAAATATTATTACACCTGTCAGCTGGACCCCAGTTCCTAGTAATATTATTGTCTGTGGAAAGGTAGGTCAACCGAGTCCTAACATCTTGGGTGTCTAATATTCTTCTCCCCACCAGCCAGTGCCAAGTGACCTGGGGCATTTACCTATCAAAGGGATCGATGGTGGGTCTACAAAGCTGTTACAATACAAGGGACTGGTCGGCCGCTTCGCGGCCTCCCATCCCCTTTCGTTCAATTTATTCATTCAAATCTATGGTGCACTTGGTTGAATTGAGCTGAGTTCAATTTTTTCTCGCCCCACGCACAGTGCAAAGAATTGTGAACATGCGTGGGGCAGGAAAAAATTGAAGACTGTAGAGCAAAATAAATTATCTGAAGTTGGCCAAACAGCGTAGAAGTGTCATTTACCTTCACTTCACCTCTGGGTGCCATGTTTTTCTGTATTTTTGTTCGCCAAATTAGAAATTCCCCCACACCTCAGTTGTAGTGTTTGTAGGTAATGTTCATCGGAAAGATAAAATTCTACAATTAGGTGGTGCGTCAGGATTTTGCTGGATCACACCGCCCTGAATTTATGCCACCAACCGCAACTGCACTTAATAAGTTCCTGAGCAGATGGAAATTCTTCATTCCAAAGGTCCAGCTTGAGCATTTCTTTTTCCGCCTCTTTGTGCCCCGCCGCTTGCGGGCCTCCTACAATCATATTATTTCATTCAATTCGACATCCACGTGACTTTCGAGTTTAGTCAGAAAAATCGAGAAAAAATTATTGCCGCAATAAAAAAAGGTTGGGCGTGACGTGTGACTGTCGAGAAATTCCATAATAATAATACATATATTCCCGGTGTATTGTATCCTTTTTTCAACTCGAACACTTTCGGCCTAAAGTCAAGAGGTAAGCGGGAATTCCCGATCGCACACAGACCTCTTTAACAACTCCCCCGGATTAGGAAAGCTGTGCTGATGGGCCACTTTTGCCAGGAAGAATTGAGAACTTTGAGTTTGCAGTCTCATTTTCAGTCAGAACCCTCCAGAATTTTGGCTACCCTCCCATTTCCATATCTTCTATGTCTGTCTATGTAATCAAACTAATTTCTTTCCTTGTAAAAGAGGCCTTGAACGGCAAATGATCTTGAAAATAGATGCCATAAAATGACAGTTCGGAGTCTCGGACGAGATCGGACCAAGTCGAATCCGGCGATATCGCCGAAAAAAAATGTTATCTCCGGAAAAAAGACTGAGGTCCATACGGACCGTGATCCGGACCCTCCCTCCCTCCCTCCCCTGCACAGCATGTCAAAACTTTTGGAGGTTGATGTCCGAAACTTTGACCCCGCCTACCTCTTGCCTAAAGTGGACAAGACTCAGAGCGGTGTCGCGCAGTTTGGTATTGTTTGAATGCTTCTGTTTTCGTCCTTCGCCTTCGTCAACGACCTCTCCAAGATCTCTCGCCAAAAGAGCAATGGCCGTCGTCGACGAAGTATCCCCACCCTCCCTAACCCTCCCTGTCGAGTTGGAACGATATATTCTCGAACTGGCCGCCTCCTCGCGCCCAGTCTCGATCCCGAAACTCATGCTCGTCGCGCGGCATGTCAAGGAGTGGTGGGTGTTCCAGTTATCCCTTGTGAAAACAACTGATTCTTCTTGTGAAGGGTTGAACCTCTTCTATACCACACCCTCGCTATCAGCGACTACCAGAAAAAGCCTATCGACGGCTATGCCGTTTGTTCGACCAAAACCATCTTGTCTTCCATTCAAGTGAAACCAGCATCCTTCTTTCAGCGATCGGTTCGCCAGTTGTTTCTCGACGCCGGTCTCTGCCATTTCGATTACCGGCACACCAGTCTTGAAGTTCACCAAACCATTCCCATGATATTGGCTGTTTGCACCGGCGTCGAAAACCTCTGGATATGGATTCCCTTCAGTTATATGATTCCCTTGGTTCCGTTGATAGCCAAGTTACCACTTAAACAGCTCCACGCTGTCGCGCAACCGATTTTTATCCAACTTCAGTCCGACCATCCCTTTTTTTTGCAATTAACCCATCTGGAGCTGGATGGAGCGTCCACTTCCTGGGGCGAGTTTGGCGGCAACTGGTCCTGTCTTTCCCTCCTTCCGCGCCTAACTCATCTCGCTTTTGTCGACTGGGCATTCCTCGGCACGTGTCCGGAGCTGCTGCGGTCTTGCAAATCCCTGTCCGCCCTTATTCTACTCGAAGCAGTGAACAACGGGTATTTACACCCAGATATACATGATGCGGGCTTGGAGCGGGAGCAGCGTTTCGTCGTCATGCAGGCCCTAGACTATCCACACATACTGAGGAATTGGCAAATGGGCGCCCATAATGGGGCGGACTTTTGGATGCGAGCGGATGATTTTATCCGCAAGCGTCGTTCTGGTGAAATTGACGGTGCGGTGCTTGTAATTCCCCGTGGCCTCACTGTCTGAGCGACTGTCCCAGCACTACAGTATCGGCTCGTTCATGACCCCAACTCCAGGCCGACGTCGCCTGTACCGAGTGAATCCTCATCGGAGGCGAGCTGGGACGGCTCTATTGATTTGGATGGCCGCTAATCCCCTGTTCGGTGCCAAATATAGTGCAATTGGACTCCCCCGTCTCTGGCATTAGGTGCCGCACCATTATTTCGTCAATGACTCGGCATTGGCGGCGACCTTGCCAGCATCCAGTGAATACTCAACGCAGGCAAGCTGGAGCGAAGCCCGTATACGCGGGGTTCAGTATTTGGTACAACGAACCTGTGCCTACGATCCTATAATTTCTTCTCCATGGCGTCCCGGACATCCACAACATGTCAAGTAATGTAGTTGATTTCTTGTCCAGTCTGCGAATACATTGATTCGATCCTAGAACGAAACGAAGTCTAGATAAGGTCCAGAGATCGGAAACATGTTCCTGCCGACTGGTTTCCATTCGAAGTCAAATGGAGGTTTCTATCTAGAACCGTAAATTCGATGCTCAAGGCACTTTCTGCCTTTCATTCGGACACGGTATAATGTGGAGATTCCGAATGGTCCCTTCCGGGATAAGAAATTGACACGCAAATATGATCGAGCAGGGACCCGACGGAGAGATTCCTTGGACGATATAAGACGCTTGGTGGCGAGATGTGGAAGTGCGAAATGGGAGGCAACATAGACGATATTATTATGGGCGGATGGTTGGAGGCTTTGAGGCGCTATCAAGTCAAACTGAAGGGTATATGAAAGCGGACTACACAAAAAATCCCAAAGGTAATAAAAGCAGGCTTAAACTTGGAGTGGACTGCACCTGCTGCCCGCCATCATCCATGGGGTCTACAAATCATCCCACATTAAATGATCCAACTGGAATCCGAGAAGGGGAGAACGCACGCTCATCATCGGATTCAGGTAGTTAAACTGTTGGAGAGTCGTGGTATCAACCCGGAAGCAGAACATATCGCGCGCAGCGGCGAGGCACTTCTGCCTTGAGATCTTGTAAATTAGCCTGTCTGTCTATCCGTCTGAATCAAAGTGGCCATTTTGGCCATTTTTTCGCTGTTTTGGGCATTTTTGGCTGTTTTTGGCCACTTTGCGGGCTCTGTAGCGAGTTATTGCCGACATATTTTTGCATGATTCAACTTGGCAAGTTCTACGATTCGTAGACATGGGTAGAACAACTGTGTCTACGTATCGTAGACACAGGTAGACAATGGGGTCCGTCTACGGGGGGCCGGAACGCAGTGAGTGTTTCGATACATTAGAACAGCTCATTAGCGGCGAATTTTAAATAGGGAGACGCAAGTATGCGTTACAAGAAAGAAAGTACACTAGGTGAGACAATGGCGACGGAAGGCGACGGAAGTCGCGACAATCTGCCGGATGAAGCATCATCGATGAAGGCCCAAAAAGTATTATTTCGTGAGCTGGAAGATGAAGGCGACGGAGGGAAGAGATAACGCTTAAAAAAGGGACGGGATGAGGGAAAAGACGCACAGTCAAAAGCCGCCTTCGGATAGCGTTGGACTTGGGCCGGTTCTCAGCGGCGGCGCCAGAGACGGCACCTCGAAGGACCCGCCAGAAAGCTTCTCCTTTATGGTGTGAAGCCGTCTAGTTGTCTCCTCTAGTATGGCGATGCGATCCTGCAGCGCCTTGGACTCTGACTCGAGGGCGGCGATGTGGCTCGTAGCTATGCAAATAAAAAGAAGAATCACTTCGGCGGTGGGCGGCAACTCGACGAAAAGCGTACCTCTATCCAGCAGCGAGACTTTGCTACTTTTCTGCGTCGAGATAGGTAGCACGTCCTTGAGTTTCGCGTACCTATCCCGCAGATCGTCCCTCCGCCGTTGCTCAGCCTCAATCCGCTGCCTCCGCATTGCCTCCTTCCTGTTCTGAGCTTCCGCGTAGAGCAAGTCCATCTCTTCGTCATCAGAATCCGGAGACCGGCCTCGGCCGTGTCGGTCGAGGGGGCTGGTCGGGGAAGGGGTGAGGTTGTAGCGCACCTGCCGCTGCGCAAAACTGTTTGTTGGCGACGAGGGGGAGTGGGCGCCGCTGCTGTCTGAGTGGTGGAGACCATCGGCAGAGGTGTCGTCTCCGGAGAGCGAGGGAGATAGTAGATAGAACATGTCAGGAGCTGGAGGCAGGGGTGATGGAGGAATCGAAAACGGAACATGAGGCGGTGACGAGGGAGGGTCCGTGGGGCTTTCGTACTGATGCGACAAAATGAGGGTGTGAGATTGATGGAGCCAATGCTGTTGCTGGTCTAGGCCTGGAGAAAAGAATTAATAATTAATGTCAATCGGGCCATGACGAGGCGAGGAACGCCACACGCACGCGCTTCTTGTCCATGGCCGCCGTGCTGCATTGGAACCTGATACGGGTGGGGAAAGGCCATAGCGTAGGGATCCTCCTGCCCTGGGTATAAGCCATATGGATGCGCAGACATGGTAAGATCGGGACCCATTTCGGCGTGGTACTATGCTGGTCGGGGTGGGGTCGAGCGCGAATATCACGTGGACTAAAAAAGGAACATACACGTGATTCGCCCGCTCCCGAATGGAACGTGTGATTCCACTAGGTTCGGATCAAGCCCCGTTCTCAGTCATCACATGATATTCACGTGCGGCACACGCAAATCTGAGAAGGGGCTTGTGCCAAGATGCCAAAAAAGGGCAATGTCTTCTCTGCGCATTTTTGGCTCAGCAAGTGCATAAAAAAAATTGTCCACCTGATAGATATTGTAGATAGAAAGCATAGAAACACATCTGTCAACTCAGATTTATTTCGTAGGTTTTCAAAGTCCCAGAAACCTCCCGCCTTTGTGTGGCTCTTACACCGAGCATCTCAATATAAATCCTCAAGTTAAAACATTTTGGGATGGATTGAATAAAACCTGAAGAGACAAAGTTTTAGTGAACACATTTACTTCAAGTAATTGCGTCAAGTATTGCCCGCGCGCGGTGAAGGACGAAAATGTCCCAATTTGGAAAATTTTGTCATCGGCACGTCGCGTCCCTTCCGCTTCGTTCTTGTCCCACAAGCCCTTTTCTGGACTCAAACATGTCGGGCGATCCTAAACGCGTTCCGGAGACCCCAAGGACACCACGCCGGCGCCCATTTTCACCGGTTGCACCACGCTCACCCGGGACTCCTCGCCGCCACATCCCTCCACGCGCGACACGTCTCCAGGGCATTACCGACTGGAAATACACCGTAGAATAGACTAGGGAGATGGTAAAGACCAAGCTAAACCTTACCTACACGCCCGACGACTGGCAAATCCATCTCATTATCCGGATATTGCGCGGATATGACTCCATTTTCCTCGCGGGCACTGGGTACGGAAAAAGCCTGATCTTCGAGGCAGTTACAGCTCTGCGAGGGAGAAAGAAGGTCACCATCATAATCTGTCCTCTGAAAGCGCTGGAAGCAGACCAGGTACGTGTAATTGGGCAGAGTCGGTTCCGCATTCTGCATATGGACTAAAGGATTGTTCTTGCCTTTTCAGGTCAAGCAGGCTGTGGAAAAGGGAATGAGCGCGTTAGAAATCAACGAGGATAACACGAACAATGCCGCTGTATGGAGGAAGGTCGAAAAAAGCGCGCAGCTCGTCTACATCTCGCCCGAAATGGCTCTTTCTGACCGTTTTGGGCGTTTGTGGATGAATGGCCGGTTCCGTGCGCGCGTGAACGCCCTAATCGTCGATGAGGCACATTGCATCGACGAATGGGGAGAGGAGTTCCGCCCCATGTATCGTCAGCTCCACCGACTTCGCAGTTTTACTGGCCAGGAAGTCCCGTTTGTCGCCTGCACAGCAACCTGCACCACCAGCACCTTCAACATCATCTGGAGCTCTCTCGGCTTCGGGCACCGGCCATTTTGGGGACTAGACGCAGGGGCAGAGCGCGTGAACCTGTTTTACTACACGAGAACACTCACCAATCCCCAGAATCCCATTTTCGACGCTCTTAATATCTTGCCGGATTTGGATGAAACTTCGGATCGCTGCTTGATCCCGAAGATTCTGACTTACCACAGCTCTGTGGCCAGTACCGGCAAATCCAAGGCAGATTGGAGACGCGCTTTGCCTGCGCATCTACGCGACTGTGTTGTGTCGTACTCTGCCGACATTTCCGAGGCCGCCAAAAAGGACATTTGGGAAGGATTCATGTCCGGCCGGTACCGGATTTTGTGCGCAACTGACGCCGCTGGGATGGGATGTAATGTCCCCGATGTCGACTATTCGATTGTCTTCGAGTGCCCGAGATCTCTCGCAGTTCTGGTGCAACGATGGGGCCGTGCGGGGAGAAATCGGACAGGTATTGGGACCTGTATGTTTTTTGTGCAGCCTTGGGCATACCGGCCAGCCCCTCCAGCGGTTGGACTTGCCGTTCAGCGGGTGAAAGGCGAGGAGAAGCTGGTTATTGAACTGCAGTCCCATACCGTGTCGCGTGGAAAGCTTGAGCAGAATCTCGAAGCATTCATTAATTCCGCTTCGTCCACAGAGTGTGAGTATTTTCCCACTCCTCTCACAACCTTGATTAACAATGCCGTAGCATGTTCACACGTCTTCCTGGGAAAGGTGTTCCGTCCGGAGACTGGCCTCGATGTGTACACCGGCTTGACAGATCCCATTGCCTCGCGGTCTGGTCCAATCTCACGCAGCTCCGCTCATGAGCTGAGTTGGACGGTTCTTGACCTCAAGCGCTCCCCCCCACGACATCGCTGCTGCAACCACTGTAATCCAAATCTCCTTGCCTGGTTCAAGCCCTCGAGTTCTCGGGATCTGCGTATTCTCAGATACGCGTCTGATTTTATTCATTCGCTCCTACCACCACCCCTTTCCCGCCCCTCATCTCCAGCGTCTGTGATTTCCGATCCCGGTACCGTGGCGTCCAACGATTCTGTGGATTTCGAGCCTGTTAGAGGCAAACACACAATTTCGAAGGAGAACAAAGCCGCACTCCACGATCTGCTAGTAGCGTGGCGGAAGGAACGACATTTCTGTATGGGAAACAGTCCGTACATTCCCTGTGAAGTCCTCCTCCCCCCAAAACAGTTGGAGAAGCTTGTCGTGTCTGCAGGGACCTTTCTGAAGCATGCTCTCGTCGAACCGAAGCATGTTTTGAAAGCCATTCCCTGGGATATGGCTGCCGCGTCTGACGTATCTGATGTCTGCGACATCATCGCACGCTGGCGTCTGACTCTCGACATCGTTCGCACACCCCAGTCGGAGCGACGAACACGGAAACAGCCCCGATCTCTTCCTACTACACCGCTTACTCCGCAGCCGGTTTTCACCCCGATACCAGCTGCCCTAGGGCCACCTACACCCCGGGACGTCGTCCTCGGGGGAGCTCGCGTGGTCGCGGGGGGACACCTCGAGTGCCTGCGGGGAGTCGGCAGAATGCTCCCCCTTCAATGCGAGCGCCGATACTCCCTGCTGTCCAGCACCCTTTCCCAACCCCTTCGTACGATGATTTTTGGAGTACCTTTTCGTCTAGATCTACGAGCACCTTTACGCCTACACCCCTCCGAACTCCTCTACCTCTTACTTCTTCCCCTGTACCATCAGCCACACCCGGTCCATCTCGATTACGACAATGATTTATTTTATCTACTCGACTCCATCAAAATCCCCTCCGCCGCCTAATGCGCCAGCTCCTATTCCATCCGCATCACCATGTAAATCAGTATAGCTATTATATGTCAACGGATTTTGTGTCAGATTATCGAATGCGGTGTTTGTATCCAAAGTGCTATCATGTGGACCCGAGTTGGAGGATTCTACTGCAACCGGATAACCACCAAGAGCAGCATCGAATGTGGTCGCTTTGATAAATTCCGTGAATTTCCCGTTCCATTGTTCGGCGCCGAGGACAAAGACATCAACTATGGCCGAGCGTGGTGGTTCCGGAGATCGAGGGTTTTTGGGTGGTTTTTTCGACGGCTTTTTTGGAGGTGCGGGGACAAAATGCCGCTCTTTCATGAAGGTCCTTATCGGACAAAAGGGTTTTTTCTGTATTATTCCAGCCGAGATCTTTGAATATCTCTAAAGATTTCCCAATTTGGCCAAGATCTTGGAAGATCTCTCTAGGTCTTTGTAGATCTTCAGAGAGGTTGATTTTTTCAAGGCTCCATTTGCATGAGGTCTTTGTATATCTTTGAAGATCTTTGTGAAGTCCATTCTTGCAAGATCTTTGGAGAACTTTGAAGAAATACAGAGAACACACAGACAAATGATTTTCTTTTGCGAACTAAATCTCTCAAGATCTCGGTGAAAAATATTCGTCACTCGGTCACAATCCCGGCACATCAAAAGGGTTTGATCCCGGGACACTAATGATTGATCCCTCGCGGCTTGATTTGAACTCTACCCTTGTCTGGGGCATACAATGTTGTGTTCTTTCGATGCATCGAAGGTGTAGTGAAGTTGAACTAATCAGTGAACCTTGTCATTCATAACGATGTAATATGCTAGGTATGGTCACCTGTTAGGAGAGTACAAGACGAACCACCGCTTCGATCGAACGAGCAATTGCCACCAAACTGACACCAAATGCAAGGATACAAGGATATAAAGCGTTGTGAGGTGGCTTGTGAGACTTGATAGAGTTTCACAGGTAACTATTGAACAGTAACAAGACATCCCTGCGCTCCGCTCCGGGGCGTAGGTACAGGAACAAATAGTGGTGCGAATTTCAGTGGTGTTGATTCGAGAGTGTCAAGCAGCAGTCGCTGGAATAAATTTATTCACTGGATATTTTTTTACAGAAGTCAATGAAAAAATCAATTGACTTTACCGACACTCGGGCTTCAAGATTCGCAAAGAGAAAGCAAATCTACCCATTCGAGTACGCACCCAGGTGTTCAAGGAAAGATCCAACTTCGCCCGCGCTTAGTGGAGGCCTATGATAAAGGTTTAATAATTTGCCTTCGATTTCAATGAGTTGCATTCAAATTCAGAGTGCTTCAGAACAAACCTACGTGGTCAGCTCGAGTCAGGATTCACGCAACTCGAGTTCGCGGTTTTGTCAATTTAGGGATAGTTCAAGTCGGGTGGACGAAGGGCTGATTTCTCGAGCCTAGATGATGAGTCTGGAAATAAGGAAAGCAAATGCCTGGTGCTTACCTCCACCCAAGAACGTAGCCATGAAAGTGTGGGAGACTCGTGCCCGGCAAGAAGAACATCCCCTGACAACATGGATCAAATTGTGAACATATATGGAGAAAATCAAATGCATCTCGACCCTGTGCGACAGAGCCAAAGAATCCGACGCTGACGCAAGGTTGCGGTTAGTGGATTGAGTTGGCGGAAGTCATCAGCGGAAGTTGATGATAAGAGAAAGGGGAAAACTCACTTCATATCTCGACATGACTCAGGGCGCGCTGAGATCGCTAGGCAACTGCATGAGATGCATATGTTCCGATTGAGTGGATGAATACCGTAAGAAGGAGCAGAAAAGGCATAGGGGAAGTCCAGAATGTGACAGGCCGCCGGAACCTTCGATGCCGTTCGAGCTGGATGGAGAGATACTCAAGTAGCACAACGCAAGCCTCTGCCAGTGAGCTCGAGCCCCAGATATTGAATCTCGCAGTTTGAACACAGCATGAAAGCAAGATATTAATATTGAGGAGATGAGCGGTGCGCAAGGTTGAATTCAAGGTCTTGGTGCTTGGAGGTGCTTGATGTTTTCCAGTGGTTTGCGGTTGATCTCGGATGCTGTATCGTATCGAAGAGGAGAGAAATGAGCGGGGAAGGAATAACACGGGGCCAGCGGTACACAGCTTTTAGTCGGCCTTGGGTGCCACAACAATATGACGTGAAAGTTGCGTCGAGGTGCGTCATATTTTAAAGCCGGAGTCAAGCGGAGGAAGAAATGCCTCGAGGAAAGTTGCCTGGATCGAACTTGTACAGTTGAACCTGAACTGACTGCAATTGCCTCTCCACTACTGCCTGCAAGAGTATGAAAAAATATATGGTCAATGAAAGCTATGCATGAGGAATTGTAAGAGTCATTAAAATGTATCATTCCTTACATGGTTCAACACTGCTCTGGGAACTTGACCCAAACGACGGAGGACAAAGACGTGAGCGAGGGCGAGACGAGGGATGAAGAGAGCGACTTTAACGGCGACGAGGGCTGAAGGATGAGCGGCGAAGCGGATACGGAGGCGTAGATTCGGACAGCAACGAATAGAGCTGGATTTAGTGCAGCAAGGTTTCCAGGAATAGATGGTTCTGCGCCGCGTTTAAGCTCCAACAACTACGCTAAACTGTGATATATGTGCGTCTCGATCAGCTCAGAGACACTGACAAAGAAGCAGAATTGGAAGGGAACCAGTAAAGCCGCTGAGCAGAGGAAGAGAAACAGTTCAACCTCAGATGCAATTTGTGTGTGCTTCCAGCAGTTGGAATCGTGCTGTCAATTCTGGGACTAACTTGAGATGGTGAAAAGGTCCGGTATTGCCCACTTGCGCGCTGGATTCACAATCGAACATCGCCGAAATCGCCGAATACATTCTCACGCTCCCGTCCCCCTAGCACCATGTCTCATTTGCCCCGTATCTCCAACTCAGCTGTTGACCCTGTCGTCAACTCGTCTCAACTAGGCTCAACCATTTATTTCACTGCTTTCCCCTTCTCACTGACTTGGGTTTCCGTTTATTCCAACATCGTCATTCTGACCTTCATTGACAGTCCGCATTGGAGTAACTATGTACCAACCAAACCAAGCTCTGAACCGGAAAGATAGAACTATGCAAAATGTTAGATATGTCAAGAGTGGGTGTTATGGAATGGGGGCAGATTCCAAAAGGTTCACTAGAAACCGTTTGCTTTTCGAGGTAAACGCGAACACCAACTAGCACACGAGCCACAGCTCGTTACCGCCAGTTAGTGAGTTGTCGTGGGAATCAGCTAGTGCTAGACTTTAGCTGATTCCGTTCCACGAATGTTGTCCTGGGCTTCGACGAGTGCGAGACTTTCGCCGAAGCCGTTAGACTGAGTGCGAGGCAGTTAAGCGAAGCGCGAGGGTGTGTTTAGAGCGAAGAGGTTAACAGTTAAAATGTACTGTATATTTCACAGACGTACAGTTTATATACTGTAAGGTATGTATGAAATATAAGCTGAAACGTAGTAACAATGAAATTAGGAAGATGGTTGGTAAGGAAGGAGGGAGGGAGTTGAAATAAGTATAACTAAATGGTAGGTAAGAGGGAAGTAGGGATTGGCACGGGGTGAGGCAACAGAAATATCAAATAGTTGAAACAGTATGAACTCACGGTCGTTGAGTCCAAAATGACTATATCCATGACAGTGGGACCCAAGACAAGCTGCAAGCATAAGAACAGGGGGGACAAGCCCTACCTACATTGACTGCTACGGTATAAGATCACTTCAGGGAGCACCGCCAGAGTGACGTAAAGGTCTTAAGGTGGGTTCTTTTGTAGTATGCAAACCAACCTTAAGGGACCACATCCACGCCGGCAGACGCTAGTCAAAAATCAGTCAACCATGTGTCATGTTTCCATTTGGGAAACATGTGGCAGGCAGACCACCCACCCCGCCCTCGATTAGCGCTGTAACCGCCGCCGTATTCCGCACCGCCGCTTTCCATCTTGACTCCGCAGGCTAGCTGATTTTTTCAGCCCTTCTAGGTTCAATGCGGCACATGGAACACTGCCCGAATGTGTCTGCGCATTACCACCCCGCTCTTGATTGGTCCACCGACGACTCCTTCGTCGCGTCGGCAGCTTCCCCCATCGTCTCTGTATCCAATGTGGTCTCTCCATTTGTCCAGTTGAATTTGGATCGAAATCCGGAGCCTAGAACATCGCGTAGACGTGTCTGTCCATTGATTGCGGGTTTGATTTGTGGTTAAATTATGGAAGACTCGGGGAATTCGGTTTGAACGGTGAGCTTGCAACTGTCATTACATGTACATGTCCAATCTGACCCAAATACCATTTGCAGAGCACGGTGGCGGACACATCCGCCAGTCGATTGTACACGGCCATATGCCTGACCTTTGCCGCATCTTCATTGTGTCGGTACCGCACTTGAAGCAGACCTTTAACATCCAACACCTTTTTTCCAAACCGGGATCAATCCATCGCATCTCGCCTCTCCCAATTCGACGGCGGACACATCCGCCACTGTATTATATACACCACCTCCTCTCCTCGGACTAGTCTTGCATTTTGAACAGCCGTCGTTTGTCTTTGAAATGTTTGCTTCCGCCTAGATTTAAACTACCCGGGTTTCACATTTCCGCCATGACGGCGGACACATCCGCCGCATTCCCCAACCTCCCTTTATTTTCTTAGTTCCATCATATAATCCTACCTCCAACCTCCGGCTTGATTTCCTCGGCCCGTTCCATTTTAAGCAACTACTTTTGCATGTTTGCACGGGTTGCAACAAAGTTGAACGTGGCGGCGGATACATCAGCTGTTCCATTGTACACTTCATTCTCCATTTTGAGGCTCAACTCTATTCCATCTCAAATGATACCTGGATCGCCTTCCAGCTAAGCGTGTCGAGAGCACAGTTGTTTTCATCTGATCAGCCTTCATGCTAAAGCTAATATTACATCCGAGATAGACTGGTAGCATATAGCTCCGCTCGAGCGATGCACATTCTAAAGATCATCCAGGCATATCTGTACCAACACTATTAACAGACATTTTCAAGGCGGAGGCAGGTACACAGTGTTATCTACTATAAGTGCAAAAGTCTCGAATTCATTGCATACAAGTTAACAAAGTACTTTGCATGCGGAACTTGAAGATTTAATGCATGGTTGGGAGCAGATGTGTACTGCGGAAACGAAGGTTAAGAATTTGAGGGCTCCACAGCAAGTGAACTTAGCACAGTTGAAGTTGAACTTGAAAATTCGGTGCGCACCGTTTGATGACAGTGATAGACTTCCGCTTTCAACCACAACATCAGAGGGGCTCAAACCCGTCTTTGACTTAACTCTATTGGAGGTGTATGCTCGGCGGACTCGTCTGCGCCGTTGGCGGACACGTCCGCACACCTGCAACGTAAACTCCGGTGGCTTTTGATCTCACCTGCTTGACCAATGGGCATGGGAATAAACGTGGGACGAATCCATTATTTTTGCACTGTGCTCATTTCTACCCCTTCGAGTGCTTTTGAAGTATGAGATATCATTCAGGATGCATTCCTGATCAGTTTAGATTTATTTCAGATTTTTCTATCACCTATGAAACTTGTGCACTTGGTTGGTGCAAGCTTGCCAGAAATTTAACCACCAACCTTAACAACCTTTCGGACAGTTTCATGTATCCAATATCATACCCGGTGGAAAAATCTAAAAAAAATCAGGCTTGTACCGGGGGACGTTCAGAATTATATTCCATCCCACGGAAGTGCTCGAACCATTAGAAATGAGTCCGGTAGAAAAAAATACAATTAGATGGATCTTTATACGGTTACTGATTGGTTGAGCGGGTGAGGTAAAACGCCACCGAGATTTACGTTGAAGATGTGCGGACGCGTCCGCCACTGGCGCAGGCACGTTCGCCGGGCTGTAGTCATCGTCTGAAGACGTGTCTGAGTCGTTACCGAGCAGCAAAAAGAACAACATTATCTTATCAGATCATCTCGAGTGGGCCGCGCCGAATGTTGAACGTTGAACTTTCACCTCTGTCGGTGTTTAATCGCTACTCAGTGTACTGTTCAGCCTTAAACCTCGTTGCAATTACTCTTGTGCCCGTCCTCGCTTCTTACACTGTTCAGAAAACTTGATACCTTGTTCGAGCGGAAGTTGTTCCATTTGTGTTCCATGGACTGTTCAGCTTCAAGTTCGTCGAGTTCGTGGGCATATAACGGGACTCACTGGAAGCCTCCCATCGCTCAAACCAGGGGAAAAAAATAGAGGCAGCTGTTACATTGTTATTTGGCAGAACTGAACTTGGAAGATATTTGTGGTGGTACTTGTGGCGAACGAAATTGTGTGGCTATCCGAGTTCTACCTTTACGGTAAGATGTTCAAGTGGAGAATTCAACTATAAGCCCACTTGCTTCCTTTTTGCACGTAAATCATTCAAGAGATGAAACTTTCCCGGGCCAATACCAGAAGAAGAATATTATCTCAGATGCAAAGAGGTTGGAATTGTTGGACAAACTCGGGGCTCGACCAGTGGCTCAAATGCAAGACTGCCAAGACGAAAAATCGAGCTAGAAATGAGGGATACAGCAAGAGAATGCATTGAACCACCAAAGGTTCGATTGAGTGGTAGGGGCGGATGTGTCCGTCGTTTGTGCAAGGGCTTAGAACTGGGTTGACTTAGATCTACAAGGGTAGAAAGAATGCACCGATTAGTATGTCAAGATCAAAGCAAGGAAAATCGGGAATGTACACTGGACTGGCGGGCGCGTCCGCCGCTATCCCCGCAGCAAAGATATCTGCTGGAAATGAGCATATGTGGGAGGAAGGCGACAAATGACAAACAGCTGCTCGAAGTGCAGTATCATAACAATAGAACTGATTCAACTGAAGCAGTGGAGGGGAGCACAACCGATTGGTGTACACGTCCGCGCTAGGCTCCGAAAGTCTGGATCCGGTAGGACAGAGCGAAAGGAGAATATATATCGATTGGAAGCTTACCACTCAAAATGCAGTTGTCGTACATCAATATTTGGGCAATATCCTGCTGAGCAATCGATGCGCAGACTCTTCTGGTCTTCATCTCTGCTTGCCTTGGCTTTTCTCTTTCGTCATCTATTTTCATCAGCTGACTGAGGCGCAGCGACACAGCCCGGGTGAGAATGTATTTTCCTTGCCGAAAGCATACGCAATGGTTTTCGATACATGAGTCGTTCTTGTCTAAGTGAATATTATAGACTTCGTATCACTCTTGTACACGAAGACTGAGTTGTTCTTGTCTAGCTCTTGCGCACTTTATAGTCTCACTCTTATATTTTCTGATGGTATGCAATGCATTAAATGCCTGTTTTGCTGCTTTTATCCAAGTTATGATACCACATTTATATTATTCAAGCTTCCAACGCCTCCTGATTACCGGAGCGAAGCGGGGGCATTTCTTGTTTGTAGAATGGCAAACTAGCAGTTTGAAACCACTTCAACAAATTGCAAGGCTAAAGTAATAGCCTACATGCAATTAGTTGGCATCCGGCTCTGGCGTTAGCTCCCTCAAGATTGAGCTTCAATTTTTTTCGAATGGAAAGAGATCGGCCGCCATCTTCTTAGAATCTTGGGTTAGCCGCGGGCCCTTGGACGATGCCCTTGTCTGGTGTCTTCTCGGCCTACTATTCGACCATCCCCAATGCCCCACAGTGCGGAGCTCAGGCTGATCTCTCCGCACGCACTGAAATCTGCGGTTGCCTCGATTCTCTTCAAGACAAGTGATCAAGGAAGGGAACAAAATTTTGGGCGGATTTCTGTATGAACTGGATGATATCATCACTTCATATACTTTTATCAATGACTCAGTCAGAAGACATTGAGCTCCTAGTAGTTAATAGTATAGGTCGCCTGCGAGCTGCACCTGCAACTGACCATGAACCCGGGTTCAGGTTATTCCAGGGCAATGTGGTAATGCACTTTCTTTGATTATGTCCCTTTTCCAGCTAGACACATGACTACCCCTACCCTGTTCGTCAATAATTCATTCTGCAGCCTACTTTCAGATGTAGCAAATGAGATCTCCAATGACTACTTATTGCGGCAATGCCGGGGTCATGCCGAACATCGTGATTGATCTCACCCGGCATCTTTGATGAGGTTGATGCATCTCGGCTTGTGACGCTGGCGCCATCAATTTGCGATCTTGCAAGAGAACGGTCGCATTTGAGGATTGTTCTTGCCTGAGATCTCCAAAGATGTCACCTTGAACACTTGCAGCAAGAACTGAGATCAAAAACAAAGACACTCTTTCTTCCAAGATTTGCCGAGATCTTTAAAGATCTTTGAAGATCTTTGATGGGCCGTGAATTTGTCCATCATCTCCCTATTTCTTTATATTTCTCTGAAGATCTTGCCGAAATATCCCTTGAGAACATAAAAAGCCGAGTTTTGTCCTATAAGGACCCTCAAACTCTTTGCTCACGACATGGAACTTCCGCCGCTGCATTTCTGTGACCAGAGCCTCGATATCCTGGTTGAACTTGACCTTCTTTGATCTTCGGGCACGGTCGGGGTCACCGAAGAAATTTGCGACCAGGTGAGTGATGTCGCGGAAGGCCTCGACACAAGCCGAACCCTTGCGCATTATATATTCGATTGTGACTCCGGATCCTGAAGCGATGAAGACACGCTGGTTCAAATAATCAGCGACTCCAAAATCAGCACAAATTTGCTGCACACCTTCACCCAATAATTGAGCTGTTCCAAATAAAGATCGGCCCGCGATGGAACGACCTCGTATGCCCCAACGACTGATGAACCAAGACCGCTCCAACCCCAAGCGCAGTTTATCAGGAAGCTCGTACCGCCATCGCACCAACACTTCGGCACACTCGCGAGCATAATTGTGTTGGCCGACCCCGCGGAAAGCCAAGCCCCAATACTTGAGAACTCGGATGAGCTGCCCGGGATCTGCAAAGCTAACCGCTTTTTCAAAGAGGCAGAAAAATAGCGAGTCACGAATGAAATAGATGGAATGTGCCGTCCAATCATCGCCCGCAGCCTGCGCTTTTTTCGCAGCAGTCGCAGTTGCAAAATTGGTGGATATTGTGAGAGCGATGGCTTGAATATCCTTGAGTGTGGGTCTCCACTCAGAGAGCTGGGAGTAAAGTGTGAAGCCATTAATGACCCTGGCAATTGTCAGTTTCAATCTGTGCATAAAGCTGATTCAACGCACATAACACAATGCAAAATACGTGCAATTAAAGAATGGCGGATGAGAGATTTGGCAGCCGCATAGTTGGGCTTGTTGACGTCCCATTTACGGTTGAGCAGGCCCTTGTGCGCAGCGAGAGAAGCAGGGTCTTCGACCGCGTGTCCGTAGTGTGTTCGCATCAGCATATGGCTGGCTTGGAGCGCAAAGTGGAAGGGAGCACTCAATTCTTGAACGTACTCGAGGCGCTCCATGGCATCAATATCGTCCGTTCGATCTCGACGAGCAGCACGGAGGTTGTTTGAGGACAGCCAGTCACCAACAAAAATCCGCCAGACCGAGGACCACCCTGTCCGAGACAGTGTGCTCCGTTCTTGCGCTCGTTCGAGGAACTGGACAACTCCTTTCTTGGATCCCTCGTTTACATCAAACACTCCGAACGGCTGCGCATGCCCGACATTCCGATGAGTGATGGGACGAGGCAGGCCCGCAATTTGGCTAGCATGGTTCATTAAGAGGATATACCGACGCCGACACAGCGACACACCTTGCAATTCCGACACACGCCACAAAATCCGACACATTTTGTCATAATCCACAAAAGCCGACACATTTATGACCACTTTCAGCAAACACAACACGGTTTTCAATAAATCCGACACGGCCTGTTTGGGGATGGCGTGGGAATGGTTGAACTCTGCATCACAGTGTGAAACATCTTCTCCCCCTCTCCCACCACTGTCGCCCACGACGCCAACGCCACTCTTAGTCGCGCCCCCCCCCCCCCACCCACAGTCCCAATGCAACACTCATGTCTGTGAGACGCAGGTGAAGAACCACAAGAAGGCGGAAGCCTGTAAACGGGGAATCGGAAGTCACCGCCCCTGAAACGCTACGTGGAGGCCGCCGTGGCGGGGCCATGGGGGCGGCTTGCCAGTGCGTTTTCAGATTTATGGCACCCCCTGACTACTTTTTTTAAAATGTTGCTCAGAGACCGGACTACTTGCTGCCGCTGGGTGTTTTCATTCCCGGCGGCCGAACATCAATCCTGATCATGCATGAAGGGGGAGTCGGGGATGTTGAGCGGAGCACCATGGGAAGACATGTGCTCAACATTGGTATTGACGTGCGAGTTCTGCGGCCACGGTGGCAACCATGGGTGCGAGGGGGGGCCGACGCCAGAATCATGTTGCGCACGTAATTTACCGTGAACGAACATTTAGATAGCTAGCGAGCGATTATTTTTTCCTCTTCCCCCTTTGTTAAAATTCATCCCCCAATTATCGGCCATCTCGGCGAGCGAACAATGAAACTAATGAATATTCGGACGAGATAATGTAGCACAATATGATCAGGAGTGACCCCTGGATGAACTGTATCAATGGTACTTGTAAAATCTTGCACAAGTTCAAAAAGTCAAGCAGCAACGACTTGCGAATTGATCCCATCACCACGAGGATCGCAAGTTCGACTGGAAGCAACTAGGAAACTATTTCGGGGAATATGTGTCGGGCTTTATGAGACAGCACAAAGGTGTGTCGGCTTTTCCGCTGTGTGTCGGATGCACAAAGCGTGTCGTGGTGTCGGGCTTTAGGGAGCCTTGTTCATTAATGATTGTGTATATTACACCACCGTGTACTTAGGTCCTATGTCTAGGCGCGAACCCGTTTTGGGCAGATTTTGATCCCCGCGTCCGATTTGCTCATATCTTTCTGCACAGATTGAGATGAAATATAGCTAGATAATTCGTAGTAATTCATGTCCAATTAGTGATAGAAAGAAATCCAATAAAATAAAATATTTTGCATCCTCCAGCATTTGAGGCTCTTCGCGGAGTAAATTCGACCTTGTGCATTCGGATCTTGTCCAAAGGAGCTAAATACCTCGCTTCTCAACGTGGAAAGAGCAAAATATGGAGCTGCGCCCTGTTGAGCGGGGTAGGAAAGAGAACAATGGAAATAATCAGATATCTGCCTCCATGAGTTTGCTTGATTTGCATTCAAGTTCCCAGTCCCGAAAATTCAGCTTCTTCGGACAAGAACTGGACTCACTATTCGAGTTTACACCTTCAAGAGCCTCAAACACCGGAGGATACAAAATATGATACAGAGCCGAAACCGGGAAGCGAAAGATGGGGATTTCGGAGGTGCATAACTCATTGTATCGACGTGGTTTTTTTTAAAAAAAAATAGACACCATGCCCTACTGAGAATCCGATATAAACAACAAGAACTAAACAACTATGTGTCGGGTAGGAAAAACCAAAGATTGTCCAAATTAGCCAATTTCCACCAATCTCGCGCACAGTTAAATGGTTCTGCTCTCTGGGCTGCTGTTCCCCGGGGACGGCCAGGAGGATTGCCTGTCCACGCCATCTGAGCAGTCTCGACCGAGTGGCGCGTCGGTGGAGTGAGGGAAGTGACGTGACCGTGCCAGATCACGTTAATTTCGCTTCCCGGTCCACCCGTGAGAACTGGCCCGATCATCCCGTTGCCCTTTCTCAGCCGCACAGGCACCAAAAATTTCGAAAATATTTGTGGTAATATTTCAAGGGTAATAGGTCAAGGCTGAGAAGTTACCATGTCAAAAAAGCCCCTCCGTTTGGTAAGAACCAGGGAAAACTCTTTTTTTTCGCTTCCCGGTTTCAACTCTGTATATCTTTTCAATTTATTTCTATCACTAATTGCGGACGGATTACCCCGAGTTGTCTAGCTATGTTTCATCTCTATCCCTGCAGAACTGACCGAGATATGGGCAAATCGGTCGCCAAAATCAAAATCGGCCCAAAACAGTAATTTTCTCGTTCGCGCCTTCGGTACTGCAATTAGATGTAAGTCTTTTTTTTTTTTTTTCAAGACTGCACCACTCCTCCTCAACATTCTCCAGGCTGGGCTGCGCCTGTCAAAACGTGACTTATTATGAAGAGTTAATGTTAATTTCGTGCGCTTGATTGCGAGGCAGTAGCCAGCGCAAACCTGAGCAACACTGTCGCTTCAGATTTCCCGTTGGTCCCTTCGTCATTGCACCTGGGGCTTTGCAGCTCTCCATAATTTCGGAGGCGGTGCAGTCATCTGTGCGATTCAATAGGGCACGGTGAAAGTGCCGCCATTGCCGCCAGTGCCGCCTTTTGCCGCCAAGGGGCGGCAGTCATGTGCCGCCCTTAATGGGAAAAGTGCCGCCACTTGGGGGCGGCACTTTTGTCACGCTACCGCCTTCTGCCGCCGTCGTATTTTTTAAGTCTTAGACAAAGCTAAGGTCAGCCATTGAGTCAATATTCACTTCTACCTACTGTGTTATGTGTATGTTGAACCACCCCACGGTGAGTCGGTGACCCAGTTCCCAACTTGAACCAAATTTCCACATCAATCATTGGTTAGATGTTCTGATACCAAATATTCCTTGATCTTGTACCCTGTGAGAGGTATGTTCAGACTGGTTGCTGGTAGAAAGAAGACAGATAGTAAAGTAGAGAAACGAGCCGCCGCAAGTGAGTTCCTGATCAGTGGATCAAAGTTCAGGTGAATATTGATTGAAGATGTAAACCCGAAAGCAAGCATCGGACAACTGACTCACCCCAATTAACCTCCAATGGAATCACTGATAGCCTTCAGGTACTCCAGGTTCCATAATTTCAACAATAAAATTCCCATGATTATACCCAGTAATCATGATTGTGAGGTTGGTATTGCCAGTGCGAGCATTGTGCCCCTTCAGAAGTGCACTGAGGCCACAAAAAAGTGCTTGAAACTCATAACCATTCCATTTAAACTCTCAAGGGTGAACAAATTGTGATTGGATGCACAGGCTGTTGTTTTATGCAATGGTTGACTTACAGTAATCTTGACTTGATTCAGTTTCAGAGATTCAATTTCGAGTTTCAACCACTTCCAACATTGTTTTGAAGCGGTATGCTTGCAATAAGACACTAAAAACATGTCGCATAATTTGCACATTGTGCCGCCCCTTCTCTTCTTTGCCGCCATGTGTCACATGAATGGTCACACTGCCGCCCCCCTGTCACGTGGTAAACTGCCGCCCCTCGAAATAAAAGTGCCGCCCCCTCAAAAAAAAGTGCTGCCCCCACTGCCGCCCCCCTGCCGCCCCTGTGCCGCCCCCCCTGCCGCCCCTGTGCCGCCCCCTTGCCGCCCCCTCACAGGTAAACTGCCGCCCCAGTGCCGCCCCTAAACTACTGAAGTGCCGCCCTTTGCCGCCTAAAAGCATAAATTTGATGTATTTTTTCGTCTTTTGTGGGGCACCAATGGGCTCAACACGGTTTAATATTGACATACAGTACACTACTAACTAGTGTTTTAAAGTATGAGCCAGGTACCTCCCCATTTACGAAGTTCAACATTCAAGTGCCGCCCCTTGGCACAGCCACTGCCGCCCGGCGGCACAAAGGGCGGCAAGGGGCGGCACTTTCACTTGGCCCGATTCAATAGCGTCGGCAATTCCCATGCTCCGAACACAGCTCGGACACTGACAGCGCCCTCATCACGTGTGTTGATCTGTGTGCGAGATCAGTGATCCGGCTGCCTCTTGCCGGGGCCCAGGCCCAGTGAAAAACCCGTATTTGGAGTTCGATGCAGATAGAGGCAGATATGTTGCATAGATCTCTACAGATCCCCTGCCAAAAAAGTTAGCGTGGACAGATTGTTTCGATTGAAATAAGTTCACATTCAGTGCAGATCTTTGAACATAAATTGAAAATATTTCGCGAGATTTGTAGAGCTTGTTTCACATCTACTTGTTGGCCAGATCTAGGCGGATGTGTTCCTTTCCATGTACATATTTACAGCTCAGGGAAATATTTATGGGAGGCAAAAATAGGAAATGTATTCAGATATGTACAGAAACACACATTATATAGCTATGATTTACAGCGCCCACCTATCCTGCTACCCACCCGGAACATCCTATAAACACACGGCCAGTGATAATGATAGTCAGTGCCAGCGCTCCTCAGTTTTGGCCATTCCAAAGTTCGAGAATTTCTTCAAATCATCAAATAAGGAAATAAAATCTCCCAGAATCTGTTGCCGGACAGGCCCTAAGTTACCTTTTCGCCTGACTTAACGCGTCGGTACGATAGTGTCAGTTACCGGCCCGAAGACTTTATATAAGGAGGGACGGTTGCAAGGGATCTTTACCTTTGCCTAACGCCGTCCCAGTCCTTTGAGAGCTTGATATCACTGCGTTACCTCGGTTCTTCCTGTTTTCAACAAGTTCAGCCGCCCAAACCCAAAATTTGTCCAAGCCGCTGACACAACCTCGAAAGCCACAAAGGTAGGTCCTGGTTTTTAACAAAAAAAAGAAAGGTCCCTGTCTACTTCTTAAGTATGTCCCTTGCTCCACTGATACGCTCTTCAGTGTCAATATTATCCAAAGAATTGGTCCGCGACCTCAAAAACGTCGAAATTGTACACAAATCATGGGAAGCGTCGCAATTAGGAGTAAACTTGAGTATGTTATATTAAATATATAATCAGGAGTTCTGAGGAAGCCATCCCCTGAGAATCTGCAGCGCGTGCCAGGTCATGCTTTTCAAAATGCCAACCATTTAAATGCACCTCTATTGCATCAGGTCAGGCTTTTCAAAATGTCTGCCATTTGAACCAAGAGGTCAGTGATGAAGAACAGGTCTGCGATCCAAAGATCGCTCACCTTGTGGTTGAAATGGCTGGCATTTTGAAAAGCATGACCTGGCGCAATGGAGGTGCATTCAAATGGCTGGAATTTCGAAAAGCATGACCTGGTGCAATAGAGGTGCATTCAAATGGCTGGCATTTTGAAAAGCCTGACCTGACGCAATAGAGGTATATTGAAATGGCTGGCATTTTGAAAAGTGTGACCTGGCGCAATAGAGGTGCATTCAAATGGCTGGAATTTCGAAAAGCATGACCTGACGCAATAGAGGTGCATTCAAATGGTGGACATTTTGAAAAGCATGACCTGATGCAATAGAGATGCATTCAATTTCAAATGGCTACCATTTTGAAAAGCATGACCAGACACAATAGAGATGCATTCCATTTCAAATGGCTGCCATTTTGAAAAGCATGACCTGATGCAAGAGATGCATTCAATTTCACATGGCTGGCATTTTGAAAAGCATGACCTGACACAATAGAGGTGCATTCAAATGGTGGGCATTTCGAAAAGCATGGCACAATAGAGGTTCATTCAAATGGCTGGAATTTCGAAAAGCATGACCTGACACAATAGTACATAGGGCCTTGGACAATATGTATGCATCTTGAGATGTATTATTGCTAACATATAGCATGGTAAGTAGCTCCATAGAGCTCTAAAATACCGAAAATCACCGAAAATTACACCACTCCCCATTTCTCGGGGGCTGCTAATTGGGAACCATGCAGACCCTGACGGTTTTGGGGTGTAGTATGATACCGCTCATATGAAACCAAAAATCAGGGGAAAAGGTTCAGTATTGCGCGAGAAATCCTTGTGTGTCCGAGTTGTAGGTCTGTCCGGACCGGTGGGGGAGGATAGTAGTAACCTTCAATGGATCACCACTTTGATCTTTTGCCTCTAGAGCTTGCAATTGTGAATGATAAATTCTAATAAATACAGACATAGAGTTTATACTGAGTTGGTCTGCCCCGAAACTTGAAGCACATAGCTCGTTCATGGGGCCATAAAGAATGATTTGCTGTCTTGATGGGAAGTGTCACATTCACCTTCAATGGATCACTACATTTCGATGACTTTTCTCCACTATCGACCTATTATTGCCATCCTTCTGGATGTATATGAGGAATATATATGGTCCCTAGGTGCCCCTGATATTCAATTTCAAGCCTCCCAACTGCAGCGAAGGTGGTAGAGCACCAGTGACTGAGCCCTGTGATGTCACACTTTCCATGTGTCGAGGCTCATTAAAAGTCCTTAATCCATATTTCACCGAATCACTTCAGACTTTCGTACATGAAGTTATAGCCAGGAGGGTAATTGCATCGTATAACAAATGATTTGGGACCAAAGTGTCCATATTGAGCTAAAGCTGAGGTTATGCTCGAAGCAAAGTACCTCCAGTGCTCCGAGTTTAAGCTCGGAGCATGGTATGCGTGGAGACGCATGGAAGCACTGGGACTTGATCCCGATGCTTTTCCCCAAGACGAACGGTTTGACGTCGAATTGGGAGACGCGCTTGTTGATGGCGCGTCCATCTTACTCGGCCGAGAGGCCCGAGACCCATTCCGCTTCGAAGTCGAAGAGAGTAGATGTGGAATGCTTACCATTCGGGACTCCATCCTCGATGTTGAGGTCCGATTGGTCAAGTCCGAGTTGCTGAATGAGCGATTCGACTTGATTGCTTGGTGCAAGGCTGCGATTGATACCATCAACGCAACCGTGTGTCCGAGATGGCGGGGGGGGATAGTATTGCACATTTTCAAATGCGTGACTTTATTGCACATTTTCAAACACTGACCTTATTCCATATTTTCAAACTCGTGACCGCCCTGAATCCGACTGCTACGGGAATAGCCGCCAAAAGTCAACCCACAGGAGCCGATGGGGCAGAACGATGATGTGTGACATCACGCTATCCAAGGAACCCGATGTGTGACTGTTCGGCCGTTGAGATCAATTTTTTTATCTGGCTACATTCTACACACTTAAATTGTGAAATTTCGAGGCAGTATAGCTCATTATAAGTTCTAGTACTGTATGTACAAACTTAAATCCAGATTTAATTTCTTTGCATTGCGGACTTGGCATCAGAAACATCAAAGTGGGTATCCAAGGAACCCTACTACATATACTGTATTACGCGTCTTCCCAAATTTAAATGAACCACA
Source organism: Mycena olivaceomarginata (assembly GCA_029378375.1). Lineage (NCBI taxonomy): Eukaryota > Fungi > Basidiomycota > Agaricomycetes > Agaricales > Mycenaceae > Mycena > Mycena olivaceomarginata. Next base: position 40,292 of record JARKIC010000398.1, read on the forward strand.
TGCCGTTTGATCGCGCGCTCAAGGCCCGCTCAAAAGAACGACGTCTGTCATTCGCACTGCTTTGTTCTTTCCCCCCACCGTCATCCCACTTCCAGCCGCTTCCTATTGCCCATACTCATCCTCCTGGACGGCCCTCTCCAACATCGAGTCAAATCCAAGCATCCAGACTCGTGGCAAGATGGTACTCCGTCATCTCGTTCAAGGTCGCTGTGCCTCATCGTTCAAATCAATCATCAAAACAGCTGCTAATCGTTCTCTTCTTGCCTCATTGTCTTCGTACTCCCCAGCTCTGGAACTCCAAAATTTAAGCTGACATCGTCGCAAGACTCAATCGCAACACCGGTCACGCTTCCATCTCGCCTCAAAAAACAACGTTCCCGGTTCATTCAATGTCTGCCAGATTGAGCTCTCGGCTGGGGGATCAAGACTATCGAACTCTCGGACGAACATATGAATCAACTGAACACCATTAAACTCAATCGCAAATGGGAAGCAGATTTCTGATGCCATAGGAATTATCGTCCCGTCTTCCGTCGTGTCCGTAATGTGATCCTTCATCGCAGATCAACCTATCCCTGTCGTTCTCCGTAATTCAACAAGCTCTACCACGCCGTCCCTTTATATGTATGGCGTAACTGTATGTAGCGTGCCTCTGACGAGTAGAAAACCAGGTGTTTGTCCTATAATCAAACGCGCCCCAGCGCCTCCGATTTAGATCTCTGAGTGCGTAATTTTCCACGCGCAGCTTTATTACTTCGGTCATATCCAGTGTACCAGCGGCTGAGCGAATTCCGGGTTTGACTTCGCAGTGAGCGACCATTATTTCTTCCGAGTACGACTTCCTTGATCTGTAGTTAAGTTTGAGTCATTTGTCTCATAGATTGCAGCATCATACCGACAACATCGGCTTCTGGGTCCCTTTATGTGTGGCCAAAATGTGAGTTCGTAACTTGATCAGAGCATGAAGGATCGCTCAATAGATCTTCTTCATTTGTAGTCCCCTCACCCAGCTTCTATGGGGACAAGATGCGGCGTACCTTTTGAGGTAAGCAATTTATTTAGATGGGCGGTTTATGTTTCGCTTCCCTCACCTGGCTTCGTCCAAGACCGGCGGATTTTGCTCACAATTTTCCGGATGGTTGAGTAATCCGGTACTCGCAAACCTAAGACACCGATTCAGTATTGCACCGTCCCCCTTGGCTAACGTTTGGGATGCGTGAATTACTGTGGTTAAATTTTACCTCCGAGCGGGCTGGTGGGCTTCGAGTGAACCGTCCTCATCTACCCTCCTCTACCCTCCTCCAGATTTCATTTCGGTTGTGACATTTGATAGCGTACTTTGCGATTTCTGTCTAATACATATTGGATAGCGTATTTTCTGTCCTACTCTATTGCACTGTACGGTACGAGTTCAACTGACTCGTGTGCAGAGAACTCAGACACCGCAGTAATTCAACCATGTCAATCTGAATTACTTCCCCCATACCTTGCAGTCGGCCGGAGCGAAGCGACGGCATATCTTGTCCATCAATAACGTGATTGACGGATGGTTGCCGTCGCTGAGACTCGCTCTCTCCCTCTCCCATTTCTCCTCACTACTCTGCTCAACCTTTCATCAGCGACGCCATTGCACCCACATCGGTGTTCTCCAAGACTTTCCAAGCTCTCTGCCCCACTCCCAAAACATCAAGCCGCTTAAGTCTCGCAATCCCTTCAAGAACCGAAGCTCTTCAAGTCATTTCGAGTCTCTTTGTCACTTCCAAGCGTTCCCCCTCAAGTGCCCTCTACCTCAAGCCTCCCATGACAAGCCTGCTTCAAAGCCTCAAGCTCCTCAAGCTCATCTTCACCACTTCACTCGGGATCCCGCAAGATGTTTGTACTCGTCAATGGCCGTGGGGAAGTCCTTGAGCGAGCATACGATTTGGATCCCGAGGATCTATATGAAGATGCGGACAACCTGTCTGGGTGGTGAATGCAAGACGTCCCGTCCACCATCTTCCACCGTTTCGGCTTCGAAGAGCCTGTAGCTCCCATTAGTTCCTCCCATGAGATGGAACGTAAAGCATGTGTGTGGGCCATTGGCGACGATACCTACACTGTCCCCGACACCTCGGTACTCCTGACCTTCCTTCAGCACCTTCTCGAGGGCGATCTGAGCGGTTTTCAAGCCGAACTTTGTGATTTGACCTCCCCTGATTCTGACTTGGCCCTCGAGTGGAATGTCGACGTCGAGATCATCAGTCAGCGGGACAAAAAATTCTATTCAATTCGTCCCCGCGGTTCTGAAGCTCCCGGTCCCTCGATTTTACTGGAGAGCACTGCCACCGTCCTTCAAATCATTAGGTCGGGCTGGGGGCATGATTTCGCGCATCTCATCCGCGAACTTGTGGAATTGGGCGCGGAGTTTCATCCCAGCTGGGAAAGACCGGCTAATCATGTGCCTCTCGCTCCCCCATCTATCAACACTCTGGGTCGCCGCCCTGCCGGCTACAAACCGACTTTCGTTGATTTTGGGGTCTACGTTCAGCGGCGGGACACATTCCTCCGCTCGCCGCGTGGTCGCGCGGCTCTCTTCTATGGGGGCATTGTCAGTCGACTCGTTCGCTTGGCTATTCCAGATTTTGAGGATATAGCTTGTCTTGATCCCTCCGAAGACATCCTCAAGACTGGAGCACGCGTGTTGAGCGGGAATGGGGAAGAAGCGCTGTGGCATGAAGCCCTGACGCCAGACGAGATCAATCTCATCTGCAGGGTCTACTCGGTTGAAACGGGCATGTTTATTTAACTTTTTGCTGATGTATGCTAATTTCATTCCAGGACAAAGGAGCAGCAAGGCAGAAGACGGACAGCAATTGAAGTTTATCTTCTGGTGGCCAACACCAACCGCCTTTTGGTCGTCCGGTCTTAACACGGGATGGTGGAACGCCAACTATGAGCGGTGGTTCGTGAAAAGATTGAAGGAAATTGAGAGAAAGTCGGCGAAGCTTCACACGTATGCGGAATGGAAAAACAAGATCAGGTTCAATAATACCGCCCGCAAGGTGTCTTCAAAGAACGATGAGGTCTCTGCCCAGTATCTCGCCGCGCGCTCCCATCATTTTGTAAATAAGAAAGAAAACAAATACTATTTTTGACCACCTAGCTGGCCACCTAGGCATTCATGCCTCATCCTCAATCTGTGCACTCGTCCAATGCAAGCCCAACTATGTCAGAAGGAAGGCAGGTATCCTACGAAGAGTTCAAGACTACCCCTACCAAAATATCTGAAGATTTGGTATCACAGTGAATTTCTTTCGGGCGGCAGTCCAACATGGCCAAATAACAGGGACTCGAGTTCCTTTCACCCACTCACCTGTCTCAGCCATGTGCGGCGATTCCCGGCACTCCATCAGGCCTCGATCTCGCCGATGCTCAGAACCAGAGGGGCAGGAAACCGTCCAGTCTTTTATCCAGCAGTCCAACGCGGAATTCGCTTTCGACCATTGTTCCGCATACGCTATGAACGATGAAGATTCGGACGTGAGTTCCTGTGTTTGATTCATCGCCGATCGTACTCCGAAATTGAATTGGAAGGTCCCTCCTCCACTTGAGGGCGCATACAACGATGAAATGTAGTAAGCCCTTCACTCGCTCTGTCCTTGCGTGTCTTCAAAACACCAGATTTCCTCAACTTCTCTCATTTTTAAGCCTACCTGCTGTCTTTTCGCGCCAAACAGCCTTTTTTTCACCTCAATTAAGGGCTAGAGAAAAGAAAAAGAAAAAATATGCAAGGCAATGTGAAATGGGTCCAAATATTCCTGGGATGTATGGGGACTCGTTGTCAGTAGCATCATTTCTGCTGGATGTTGAATTTTTTGTGCCCGTCACGCTTCTTTGGGGTCCCTGTCGAACTGTCGAATAGGTCAAAGCGGTCACGCGTCACGGTGGTTCGGTCCGAAGGCGTACGGACCCCTCTCCGCACTCAGAAAACGCTGGCGAGAAAAGATTTGGTGGTTGAGGAGTGACAAAGGAGTGTGACGTTGTGTTGTTCGGACCGGAATCGGCGACCAAAAGCAAGAGATCAATTCACGAAAACGAGTATTTGAGGGCAGAATGTGGGAAATCTGAAGCGGCAGTCTCTTTCATAATTTGCAATTATGCTACTATCGAGGTTCATGAAGAAAATGACATCCAACATCCAAATGACTACCCAGATCTCGTCAAATGGCTGAGGCTCACTGACGAGCATCTGGCTTCTATTCATACAAGCGCGCAACCCACGCTGCATACATGGCAGATCCAATAACACTTTGGTATGGAACAATTGGTCCTCCTTCAGCAATGGCCATATGGTCTGATTTGTTCATCTCAGAGGCCATCCAGAGCACCACTAGGAGTGTTGAATAGCACCCTTTGACCACCAGAGCAAAAAATTAAAAAGCCGCATGTGGTGAGTTTGCGCACCCAAAAGCCGCATGCGGCCTTTGTGCAAGCTCTCTAATATGAAAGCCTGGCATCATATTTACTATCCCAGTATTTCTGGAATTAGATTATACATAGAAGTCCACCATATCAAAAATCTAGGGCAATCACTTCGGGAGAGGCGCTTTACTGTTCGAAGCAAGAAGGCGGAGAGTTGTTACCGGCAGCCAAGTGCTCTGACCCTCTCAACGATGTTTGTGTTTATTTCAGTTCTTATGTTGCGCAGGCTCTAAAAGATCTCAGAGCGAAGGCCACAGCAACTATCGATACTCAATAAAAGACCATCACGAAACCTTCGGATGCATATTGGCTGCTCATATTACCCCAGCCATACCCAAGCCAATAATCGTAGAATTTGCATGGAATAGCTGCGACTGGCAAAACGGGGCTGGTGTGGAGACCTACAGGTTGACGATCAAAACACCGTCATCGGCAACTCAAGACGAGGCGCACTGGACGTACGACTATACCCCTGGGCCCACCGCAGTTCGGTGGGACTCTGGTTCCGTCTACAAGCGTCTCGAGAAGATCACCCTAGCAGGTCCAATAACCCTTGACACATTCCTCAGAAATGTATTCGGAAAAGATGGGATTACCCGCATTACAAGTTATGATTCGGACCACTTCGATGGCGAGGTTCCCACATTCTATTGCATTATGTCCGAGGACTGGGGAAGGGACGACGTCGAAATAGAATGAAGAAGCAGTACTGTAACTAGCAGAAAAAATATTTGTGGCTGTCCCATAACCAGTAGGATTGCGAGCACCGGGAGGCTGTCGCGGACAAAGGCTGGAGCTTTTAACAAAGACCATATATAAGTGAATAGGATGCCGTGGTTGTGGCTAAGGCATGTCACCGAGTGCAGGTAGCCCGCGAGTAACTGCGGGTTGAACCGTGAGAATACTCGTGGGAAACCGGTTGATACGCCGCCAAAATGAACACCCGTGAAATCTTTCGATTTCCCGTGTTTAGTTCTACACTAGAACTACAGTTTATCAATATATCTCTACCATGAGTATAAGAGCTGGCGTGAGGCCCGAACGGCTGGCTATAGGCTACTAACAAGATGAGGAGCACTGCCTGGTCAACGGTACCACTGACCCATAAAGAGATCGGACTGCTGACACCATTTCTGCCAATGAAACACATCCAAACAGTGTGCTTGTGTCGATGTTCTGCCCTTCCCTGGACCACAGAAGGCCCAAATGTGTCTGTGAAAAATGTATAGGCAACCCTGAAGACCATTAGAGCCCAAAATAATCTCTTGTGCTGCATGTACATATATCCTACGATGAAATGTTGAAGTTTCCATTGAGATTCTACTGGTGTCGCAGCTACGAGCTGTCTGCTGGTAGACAGAATAATGGGTCGGTCGTCCGGATATAGGATCCAAGGGTGAAGCAAAAAATAGGGGGATGGTTCTCAAAATACCGTGTACACGTAAAATGGAAATCAGGTGGGAAATCGGGGATATGCCGTGTGGGCGTGGGCTCAGGCTCGGGCTCGTAAGGACTCAGTGGAGGGTAGAACCCTGGCTAGAAGTGGAAGGGGGTCACTGGCGACGTGCTCACGTTGGAGCACTCGTTTCACTGGTCGCGTCGGTCTTGGTGGTTCGGGTGTAAAAGGGTGATATTGTGGCATGTGTACATACGAAACAAATGATCGGCCGATGAACCGTACGCTAAGTAACAAGATAGGGGGGAGGGGGAAGTCGACGAGTGGTCCATCCAACCCTTCCACACTGGCAAAACATGATAGAAATTATCCATATTCTTCCCAAGTATAAAGCTTGTGGAAAGCGCCCGAAGCGTCTGCCAAATATAGCTGCTTTCTCACGCCCAGAAACGCGTGACTTGGTATGGAGGGCAAATTGAATGCTGCGAATTGGCAGATGATGCCCAGCACTGTTCTGAGCAGTTCGGTCTGTTTGAAATCACCCGTACTGCTCTGATTGTTAAGCCAGAGCACCTGGAACTTTCCATATCAGGCATGGCTGTGCAGGAGTCACGGGTCAGATCAAAACTGTGATATTCTCGCTCTCACGCACTCCACCGCACCAATCTGAACCCTGGCTGAGATATTCTGGCTCGTGGACACTCCACCGCACCAATTTAAGCCCTGGCTGGGATATTCTGGCTCGCAATTAAGGTTTGAAGCAGAAAGCTTAAATTGGTCAAGCACCTGCTTATCCCTACTGGACGTATGCGTGAATGTAGAGAAGGACATGCGGCTGTGGCGTACCTCATAATTGAATACAGACTCGTCTAAAGGCCTCTTGTAGATCTTGAGGTTCTTCTTAACGGTCTTGGTATAGTCGCCAATTTTGAATCCATATATCGGGGCAACAAGCGGCCAGATGCCGTCCTTCATGCTGCTGCGAGCGTGTGGCCCATACTTCCTGATCTGAGAATTGATTCAAAAAGGGAAATGGCCGAAAAAGAAAGTAGGAAAGACAGGCATACCATGCTCGACATGCGTTCCGTGAGCTCCATGCGCTCGCCTGCCTCCTCGCACACTTCCACCCATATATCTTTACTCACTGCATCTGGATTTCACTGGGGGATAGGGGTTCCATATCTAAATGCGGACCTTGTACCTGTGCATCTCACGCTTGAGAAGCTTCCGAGTCCAATCATCGAAGTCGCCATCAGGTTCGGGTTTATCTCCAGGTCGTGGAGGACGACGGGAAAGGCCATCGGGGCCGTGTAGAACATCAGGAACGTGTACGAGGGTGAAGTGGAAAGTAAGGATTGCGAGAATCCAGCCATTGATCGCTGCGTTGGATTAGAGATTGGGGTGAGCAAGCATTCCTTTAATATAGCCTGCGCCAAATTCAACAACAAGATTGCGAACACCTATCAAATAGTGTTTCCACGAACGAAGAGCTCAAAAGAACCCATATAACTCGAGTTTAGGGTGAGAAAACCGCGCTTCGCGAATTGAGTGTGATAGAGCCGAAACGGGAATAGTAACGGCGAGAGAGATTGTTCGGGTCGCATTGGCAGAGCAGAAAACCAACAGCAATGCTAGAGGTGTCAACGCCGAGGATAGCGGGCGCTGAAGAGGAATAATCGATAGGGCAGAGTGCGGGGGAATGGATGAGTGCGTGTTTTAAATCTTCTTGTGCTGCGATCTGTGCGGGTCCGAATAAATATGGCATGTTGTTGCGTGTGAGTACAATGAGAGCGTGCGCGCGATGAGAGAAATTTCGAATGAAGATGTGAACATGTGAGGATGAGAGGCTGTTGAAGGTGAGATCAGAATATGAGGGAGAGAGGGAAGAGAGTGATGATCTTGCAGCAACAAGCCAATAAAGACAGGATACAAGGAAGTTCAAACATATTAATAAAAGCAAAAGTGCGTGCTGGACAACCATGAATGATAATGGTGTTTGAAGTATACTAATCAAGATTCCATTGATCCCTAATAGGTAGGTGCTTTTCCTCCATGGCCCATGTTTGTCTTGCTCACTTTTTTTTTGTCTTCTCATCTCTAGTGAGTGCGTGCTTTTCCCCCATCGCCCATGTTTGTCTTGCTCACTTTTTCTCGCCTTCTCGTCTCTAGGATGTGCATGCTTTTCCCCCATATTATATACTTTCTGTTCTGATCCAGTTTCTTCAAGTCTTAAGTCCCCCAAAAATCCAATTGCATTCTGAAAACACACAGACAAAGTATCAGAGATCCTTCCCCTCTCTGTTCCCCCTACAAGAATGTGAGCGAGGTAAATATCATGGTTTTGATCGCATTGCTATTTAATGCCTGATTTTCTCCATGATTGAAGCACAATTGGTACTGCTTTTCCTGCGGAAACATTGCGGAACATTTTTTTGTGAATACAACTGAAAAGAATTTTGTCAATACTCATCTTTTGTTTCAGAGAAAGGGTGTTTCGGCGTGTCCGGTTCCTTTTGGTGATACCGAGTACCTTCGGGTTCGACAGCCGTGGACTGACAATTCGGGAGTTCATGCTGAAAGCGTGCCCATCGGGCGTCACGCTCGGCACCGGCCGCGAGGTAAGCCAATTTGGGTTTTTGGGCTTGCGCGTCGGCCCCTTGCCGGTGCTCGACTCATCCACGTCTTCGCTGTGGGACGGCGGCGACGGGGACACCGAGTACACGCTCTCAATCTTGCGATTCCGCGCGCGCAACTCAATGGGCGCAGTGAAGTCGAACCTAGATAGTGTCTGCGTTCTTTTCGGGGAGCTCGCTGCAGAGCTCATGTCGGAGCGGCTCAGGTGCGTAATCGTCGGCATCGCGGGACTCATCGCGGAAATACGGGCCGGTCTGCTTCAGAGGAGCGGGATTTCGCCATGTGCAAATTTTTGCGCGGGAGCTCGGAGCTGGTCTGGGCGGGGGGCTCAAAAGTGGATGTGGAGGCGGAGGCATTGGGGCTCGAAGGGGAACACAGTGCTGGAAATGGCACTGATCCAGATGTTGTAGGGAATCCACCGCTTGCGGCAACCCCGCCATTTCAAGGGTGATGGCAAATCGGTCGGGAGACCAATTAAAACCGATCAAGCCGAGCGGCAAACCCCGGTCAATTTGGGGCCGTTTTCGGCGAATTCTAGCCCTTGAAATGACCAATTTTTCTGTGCCTCACTATTGAATGGTTTAATTTGCATTTTTAACCACATGCGCCAGAATGGCATTTTGAAACGCATGCTTCGTAATGGAATTTTGAACCCTGCGCCACACTACCCAATGCTGTTATGAACCTCACAATTTTTTTTTTTTTTTTTAAATTAATTTCTGACAGGTGGTCATGGTACCGGATACTGGTCTGCAAATCAGCTCACCCGATATGGCGCCTACGGAATGAACAGAATAACTCGAGGCGAAGAACAAGTACGGCTCAAGAGCGATAGCCAAATCACTAGTAATTGAAACCTGGAGTGACACGTAGAGAACGAAGACAGACTCCCTGAGGGAGCCCGGAGTTTTGGTGCAAATAAACTCGAGGGTTACCTTGCCCAGCACGGATTTCGGGCTTTGACCACCGACGTCCCAGCGCATTGATGCTGTTCGAATGCTCTCGTAACGATATGTACGGAATGGTTCAAACCGATGGCCTAAAATTCGGCAGAGTCGGGAGGAATAGGTCCTAGCTCCGAACGAAAGAATAGGAGGCTCATCTCCCTACTGCGGATAACAAGGGATTAACAGTGGATATCCAAACTAGAGCTGATAATGCACACCAGAGCAATACTCTAGAGCAATTACCCGGCGATTAGTTGTACGTAGGAGAAATGAGTTCGCGATTGACATCTTGATTTTAAACAACCCACGGCGAGGATAATCCATGGCATGTGAAAATTAACGACGATATAGAGAAGGAAAGCGGCGATGAGCTCGTTGTGCTGAATCGAACTCGCGGCGGCAACGTTCGGTGAAATACGAACACCTGAAGTTAAAGAACCCGAGAGAAGGTCAACGCCGGTTGCGCGGTCCGTCGCTGGTGAGTAGCTTGAATAAGCACATCGTGAGTGAACAGCACCAGAGATATAACCCACGGCACGCGTACAAGGTTCATTGAGCTTGGAAGAAAGATTGACTGCCCTGTCGGAGGACAACGGTGATGAAATTCAAAGGTCAAAAGGACATTCTTTACGCAATCGGAGTCTCACCTAGCTCAGTGTAGCGGGCTCAAATACGCGGATATATTTTCACGGACGCTGCGGAATAGTTAGGCATTCATACATGAATAAGAGAGCGTATAACTTCCGTATAATATGGTGCTTGAATTCCGGGCACGAATAGCAATCGAAAGGAAAGGCACGCAAGCAAACGAAAGAAGGAAAAAGAGGAAAGTTCGGACAGAGAAGGATCAACTCGATGGGGAACAAACAAACGGGGAACGGGGGAAAAGAGCTTCAGGATGAATCAGTCTCCCAAAATATTAACAGCAGACGAACGAATCGCGGAGGAATACTCACCCACATGAAATGTTATTTGCAGCAACTGGATATCTTGCAGTAATTAGTGTCCGTTTGTGTCAAGTGGAGGACAGAGTCACACTGACCGCCCTCGCCCTCACTGGATCCAGGATTGTAGCGACCGCACTTGGCATGTGACTAGCATATGCAATGCCGTATGAGAGCAGAGAGGACAGGTGTTTGAGCTGGAAAAACAGTTAAAGCATCCAGTTGTGTGACACGTAGAGAGAGAGAAAATACGGAAGGCTGAAAGCATGGGAAAGAGAGAGGGGAGGATAAGGCAGTGGTTCAGCTCCAGTTCGGGCATCACAGAAACTTCTGCGACGAAATTTAGCCGGGAAAGGTTCACGCCGTCCCCGAGTGCGGCGTCTCCGTAATTCCGATACCAAAGTGTCCATGAGCGGAGAGAAGCGTCGAAGCACGGCAGGCGAACGGGAGCCGGACAGTCGTGACATGGAAATAGAGTGCAGGCTTCCATGCGTTGAGCATCGAGGCCAGTGCATACTAGGACTTCGAGGAGCGAGATCACAATAAGGGGTACATGCTTTTCCCAAGTAAAGTCGACTCAAATGAAAGTCGTCATTCGGCTCCGGTTTTGCGCCACGAAGCTTGGCCCCTCATTCATTCTGCGAGCTACTCACGCCCGCATTAAAATGAGGCAACTCACCTAGCCGAATTCGATCGCGCCAGAAGTAGACGCTGAGCGCCCATATTGAACTGCCTATAAATACATGCGGAGCACCCACTCCTCCCCACTCACGAACGAGAACAGACTGCGTCCCGATGCGAGTCCCTAGTACAGTAGAACTCCGCGATTTAGAGCAACCCAGCGAAAGATTGCTCCGAAAAACTCCATGTCGAGGTGGTAGCCTTGAGGCAAGAGCGTGTTTGCTCGGTCCGATAACTAATTTTGTCGACTAAAATCGACTTCGATCTGGGTACTCCCTCGCTTTTCGGCGCTTTTTCACTTAATAAACGGAATTTTAGCCGTTGATTCGGCAGTGTTCGGCAACACAGTTGATGTGACGCTCACTGCACTGGCGGGAGTACATCACCACGCTCCCCCGCGGCAACCTCTGGAAAGCGGCCAAGTACGCGCTGGACCACCCTTCGCACTCCTGATCTGGTGAACGGCGACGGCACCACCGCATCCACCCCGGCCCAGAAAGCGAAGCTCTTCCATTCGAAGTTCTTCCCGCCCGCGCCCGACATCCCCCTCTGCCCGCGACCGCCCATCCAGCCCCGAGCGTGTGCCCGACCTTACGGTCGAGCATGTCCTCCGCGCTATTGGGAGAACGTCGCCGTGGAAAGCACCAGGCCCCTCCGGCATCCCCAATGTCGCGATCCGAGCAGCGCACTACACCCTCGCCCCCCTCCTCCTGAACATCCTCCTCGCGGGACTACGACTCAGCCACTTCCCCGACTCGTGGCGCGTCTTCATCACGGCGACGCTCTGCAAGTCCGGGAAGAGCGACTACACCGTTCCAGGCGCGTACCGCCCGATTGCGGAGGAGGAAGGACTGGGGAAGGTAGTGGAGTCGGTACTCACAGAATGGTTATCGGGATTCGCGGAGGCTCATGGCTTCCTCTCCCCCAACCAGTTCGGTGGCCACCCGGGCAGAGCGCGGTCGACGCGCTACTCGCAATCACGCAGAAAGTGAAAGACGCATGGAGGGTAGGGAAAGTCGTGAGTCTCCTGGGTCCACGAACATGATTTCACAGAAAAATCCATACCCATTCCACTTCTGAACGACCAGGAAGCAAAATACTTCCAAATATAGAAATACTTCGTCTCCTTTTTCTCCGTCATAGGTACCACTTTCCATTGACGTAGCACGGTAGAGGCTCTTCGTCCACTCATTCTGTAATAGATGATCGTTAGGGTCGGGATCCAAAAACTAGTCCCTGCATCTGGTAAAAAAAAATTCTCTCGACTTAGATTCAGTCAACCCAGGCGCGATGAACTGGCTTTCCGTGGGGTCTACAGGCCTTTATATAGTAAATGGTACAAGTACATGATGTAAACAGAATTGAATAATTGAGTCGGGGTTCTTGGTAAGGCAGCAACCACTCGAACGAGTGCTGTGTCAAGTCAACATGATCTTGAGCCAGGAGGTCATCAGGAATGACCCCCGCGGGCTATATTTAGGTATATTTGCAATACCGCGGCGCTGTCTGCACCCGTGGTATGTGAATCTGCTCCGCCTGGAGTTGAATCCACTTTCCTTCAGTCTCTTCTTTGACCTTGTTTGCTTAGGTTTCGGCCTCACCATCCTATTAATTTGCCACTCCATTTTGTGATATCATACAAAATGGATGGCTGTGTCCTGGCATAGCCACCGGTAGCTATCTGTGTGGTTCGTTTGGGCACCCAAATGAACTAACCATACGTGTAGCTGGGGACTCCTCCAACTGCCTGCCATAGTGGCATTGTCATTGGTACATCCAAGCATTGATTCTCCTACAATATTGGTTCCTGCACGAATGACTCATTGAGAGAAATGTTCACTCACAAGAAGGACTGTATTTTGTATTTTGGTCCAATCTCTTTTGCAAGCCTTCCAGGAACATGTTTCATTACTCACATCACAGACTGACCTTCGCAGTACGTATCAGTCTTTTGTGACGTTGGGAGTGCGAGCACTGAGCGAGCTATTCTAGGTGGGAAATTCAAGATATGCTCGCAGCCGGACCTTCCTGCATGCGACGCGTTCACCTGGATGATGCGCTGGGTGAAGTATCTTGAGGAAGACATTTATGGTCGTCCTCTAGAAGCCGATGATTACATCTTCCCCTCGATAGGCGCCAATGGGATTGTACAAACCGGAGAGCATATATCCCACGACGACGTTCAGAAGTGGATCACGGACTTTGCTGCGGGAGCAGATTTACCGCGGACAAACGGGACATTCTCGACCCATTGTTTCCGTCGGGGAGGGTCACAATATCGGTTCATGTTTGCACCGGTTGGTCGGCGATGGACTTTGCGGCAAGTCCGATGGTGGGGTGGATGGGCCGAGGGAGAGCATGTACGCAACCTCTTCGATTTGGTTCACGTCTGACTCTGTTTTCCGTATTAGCGTGACACGCTCATCAAATATCTCTTGGATGAGCTAAATACTTATGAAGACGATTATAGCGGCATGCTACTCCCGGTACAACCGGATACGGATGGAAGTTTCCTCGGTGAACGTGCATCTACTGCACCGGCGACCACGGAGAACATCACAAGCCTGCATCAATCACTTTCTGCCGACATTCGTTCGCTCTCAGGTGCTTTTAATAAATTATTGAGCATTGTTGTCAGCGCTGCGACTGGTAATCTCATGTTCAATATTTTTTCTTTGCCGTGTAATTAATTCAAACCCCAGCTCCTGAATCTTCGTAGTCGATAGCGGTCAATCACCGGTCTACCCCGCTGGTGATCCAATCGCCGCGGAATTGTCCCACCTTTCCTTCCTTGACGCGACCAATCATTCCCATTAATGTCTCAGCCCCAGGGATTGGTTCGCCTCAGCCCCACGCCTCCAACTATCCATCAACTCCCGTGTGCGGGGCTGTTGCGAAAGGGCGCCCGCTTCCAACCAAGGGCCTTATTGTGCCTGACGTTCCCGTGACGCTTCCGGATGGGACCAAGTCTCGACGACAGGATTCTTGGAGTATCATCGTGCAGCACTGGGAAAGTGGTGATCCGGCTCATGGGCTCCTGACACCATTGAAAGATTGGCCCAGGAATGGCTTACCGGTCCAAACAAACCTTTGGCAATGAAACACAACAACCGGAAGATGGTTGCCCTAGAGTTCATCAACCAGTATGAGTCTTTAGTCGTTGTTCTGCCCGCTTCTCACGTCTTTTCTCTTTGCAGATATCATCGCAACAAGGAAGATTTCCTTAAAGCTTACCCAGAAGCAGAAGTCGGTGGTTCGAAGCTGCTTACAGCTATCAACGAGGCGCGGAAGGAGAGAGGTGACTTGATAACACGTAAATAATCCTTCTTCTGCTAACTCAGCATCATACTTCCATGGACGCGACGTAGTACGCGACTCGTAGTACCGTTTTAACAGCACTTTACATATTGCGTACATTCACTATATCTTCAATACCTCCATTATAATTCGCTTTTATTAATACAGATGATATTGATGCTGGTGATATTGGAAGGGGAAGGCTTACAATGCTTGTGAGGGCACGAATGCGAGACGCGACGCGACGCGCCCATCCCACGTGATCATGTCAATCATTTGCCGGCGGCTAAGCGCGGGTGGTTCGCGAACCGCCTACCCGATATGGATGCGATCACCGATGCGATCACGTCACGACCGGCATCTCGGCCCCACCCGTCGGACGTTACTGTACCATTTTGACCAAGTGTTCATCAATTTTTATCCGAGATGCCCGAGAAATTTTCTTTTGAATTAAGGCGATTTTTGCACACATCAAAAAAAAAACTGTGTTACGTGTTACTGAACACTTGGTCGAAATGGTACAGTACGCCAAGCGTAAATTTTTTGGGATAAGTCGCATCGTTTCCCTACTTCATCTTTTTTTTCGTTTGGGCGTACGTCTTCCCCCGCACGCATTTACCAACCTCCGCTGCGCACGTCGATACTCACGGACATACTTCTTCCGATGGGGTCGTGGTCGTTCGTTCTCTCGCCCTCCTCCCCCTTCTGCACCTCTTCCGCTTCGTTTTTCAGGCCCTGCCCTTCCTCCACCTCCCTCTCCTCTTTCCTCCCTCTATCGTTTCCGCTCCGCGGCTTTCGTCTTCCCTTGTTGTCGTTTTCTCCCACACAAGTGCAGATGCTGACCCACACCTCGCAGCCCACCCTCACGCTCGGAGACATTCGCCACCGCATGATGCTCCAGCGAGCCGGCGAGAGTGGGTGGCGCCAGAGCGTGGACGAGGTGTTCAGTGCTTTGAGCTGTGAGTCGTCTTGTCTTCTGTCTCCTTTGCTTTGCTTCGTACTCTGTCATCCTCGCTACCCTCCCTTCATCCCTTGGCGTCCTGATAAACCCTTTCCTTGACCCTTCGCTTTCTCCCCTTCCCTGCCCTCCTCGTCCCTTTTCTGCGCCCTCGCCTTGCCTGTCTTTGTCCCCCGCCCTTTCCTCCTTTGCCCTTTCCCCCATCCTCCTTTGCGATGTGCCGTTAGCTCAGGCAAGGCGAGCTCGCGAGCCAGTCTGAGTGTGAGACAAGCGAGATAAGACAAGATCAGGACGGCACAGCCTCCTGTCAAAGATCTTTGCTTCAGCTCGTCGCCTACAACGACCTGAACTGTTCTTCCTCGTCTTTCCCCTGAGAAATTATCGATTTCTTGCCCCACCCTCCCGTTCCTCTTCTGCTTACACTTGGGTTGTTCCGGGTCTCATTCATCGCCCTACACCCTCAGTAGCCCTTGTGTACGGGTTTGGCCGGGTCCGCGTCCCGTCCCGTCTCTTTCCAATTCGGCTTTCCCCGCAGCCTTTTCCATTGCCCGCACATATATTTGTATCTACGACACAAATACCTTCTCTCCTCCTCTATCACCTTCCCTTTTCCCCAGTCCGGATATCGCTCGCATCTGGCTTGTTGCGCTACCTTTCGCCTTCCCCGTCGCCGCTTCTCCAGTTTCCTTTCCTTCTCATATCCACTCCTCCCGCTCATATTTCCTTCCCACACCTGCTCCCTCCACATCCGCCTTCTCGCCGAGAGCAATGCTCTTACTCCCTCACTTTCACTCTCGTTTCTCGCTCGCCTCCTCTCCTACCCGGTCAACTCACTCACGCTTCGTCTTCCCATCCTCTCGTGTTTCTCTCCACTTTGCTTGCACCAACCTTCTCCTCTCTCCCTCCGTCCACGACGATGTGGGGACTCTTCGCTGCGGATCCGTCGTCTCCTTAAGTTTGTGTGTCGAGGCGGGCGGTGGAGATGATGAAGAGCGCGAGCGCGCGGGGTGTCTGGCGCGCTTTCGTGGTAGGCGCGGGGGTGGGCGCGTTTCCTAGATCCGATTCGGGAGCAGACGAGAGAGCAGCCGACGTTTTGTGAAGTTGCGTGCGGTTTATTGAGGGTGTGGATAGTGCGTAGCCGATTCATGCAGCCACGATGCAAGCGAGTGTCTGATTCACATGGACAACAATAGGTTCTCTTGTTTCGGTCATTTCAGGGCTGTCCTCGCCGTCCTCAAGCTGCGATAATTTTTTTTTATTGACGAGATCAACTTGGGTATCAAGGACTCATAATGTCCTTGCTAGAGGAGTCAGTGTCCCTTCCACCGTGTCCTCCAAGCCGTATTGCCAAGAGCAGCTGGAATTATCGATGCCTATCGCATTCATACATTGCGCGGGGCCTCGCCTGGATTGTTCTCGTCCCGAGGACTGCGCCTTTCCGTGGAGTTTCAGAGTTTCGAGAAACGTCGCGGTGCATCCCTCTGCCCTTGGCAGAAATCCACCGACTCACCCGATATTTTCCACCGGTTTTCCTGGCGCTCGTCGTTTTTCTCTCCGTGCCGCCCGCGCATAGCTGCAGAACTCTGCATCGGAATCGAAAACTCTTCTGGTGCGAATGCTTCTCTTTCTGGTAATTACTACGGTCGCCGTCCCAGACGCCGCCGCGCCCATCACCGTCTCAATTCAAGCCCACCGGCAGAGTCACCTCACGAATTACCTCAACTGTAGACTTTCAGGTGCGCCGTACACTTTATAATCCTATAAGGTCTTGTCCCGTGCGCTGATTTGTATCACGCTAGCCTCCCTGCTGTGGAAGTCCTTCGAGATCGATGCTAATGGCTGTGAGTCAAAGCGCGCCAATCTACGAACCTGGATTTCTTGACCTGGTGATGGCCTTTCGCGGTGCTCGCCGCATATCCTGTCTCTCTTCCCCCTAACCACAGTACTCAGCCTCGCCGCGGTAACCGAGTGCAAGATGAACGCCCATAACAGTGCCGGCATGCAGTACTTCCAGAAAGAAGGTTCTCTGGAGGTTATCGACATGACTGCTGTGCAGTGTCTAGTTGAGCGAATCAAGACGACGGATGGGAGGGTATTGGGCCATAATAGACCGTAGTCGGAGTTGTGCACGTCCATACTACGACCCGGAGGAATAAATCTTTCCACTTCTTATATACCCTATTAAATTTCCAGTGTATTTCTCGGTTATTTTTATAACATGGGGGCTTCAAATGAATGGAACAGTGCAATGCTGGGATTGAAGTAAATTGACATTTATTTCTTTCCATCCCGGAACCTAGAGCTCTAGGTATAGTTTTCATAATCAAAACAAATGAAAAACGGTCACTATGGCCACTACGCTACCAGGGTGGTAGCAGCCTCGTCCTCGTCACCCTCAGTCTCGTCCAAATCCACGCTTCCTTTCACCATATCTTCCACGTCATCGAGTGCACGCCGTGCTGCTGCGAGATCGGCCAAAAGGTCCTTTTCAGAGCTGGGGAATTTGAATTTGTGGTCACTCTGCCGGGCAGCCCAGAGAAATTTGTACACAGACCCAAGGGAAGTCCGGAGACTTGTGTCAAGGGCTTTTGCTTTCACTGGCTGGCTGGCAATTTAAACTGCCTTTTTCTGCCACAAGGAGATTTATTCGGCGCTGTATTTGTTGTTTTTTCGGGGGTATTGGGCGAGAACTCCGGGGTTGCACCGAGGAGGTGAATCATCCTCTTTGCAACCGGAGTTGAGACCTGGTCATAGTCGATGGAGCCTGCCTGAGGCCAGGTATAACTGTTTCAATCAATAGCCGCCCTGCAGTCACCCAATTAATGATACATACCCGTCTCGGTCCAAGTGGCCATTATCCATGTCCACCATGTCCTTGATGAACGCCTGAGCCTTCTCATCCTCGGTTAAATGCATCGAAGACTGAATATCTCTGGATCTGCTGCTGTAGTCGATGTCGTTCGGCAGGATGATGGTAGAGGTCCAGTATTATGTGACGTTACCTCCCCGCAGTCACAGACATTGTGGACAGTCCGAGAGATACTTGTACAAATTAGCATGAAATTAGAAGCAAGATAGTTTGAGTCAACTCAAACAAGACTTACCCCAGCAGTGATATTAATGACGAGCCCCACCAACGCCGCCGAGATAAAAATTGCCTTATTTTGGACACGGGCGTTGAAAGATTCGCGAATTACGCAACATGGCTGTTAAATGAATGAAATCTGGACCCGAGGAATATTCATCGCGCCAAATTGAAACAAGACTGTCTCTTCAAAATGTCTGCCATTCAAGTGTAATTCCTCTTTCAGGTGGTGGTACAGACGGGTAAATCGACCCCGCAAACCGGGTTACAGTCACCTGGTTCAAATGTAACCCGTTGGTTAATTGCACCGGGTGAATATAGCACACGAAAAGGGTTAATAGACCGGTTTACAATCGGATTAATAACAGGTTACAATGTAACGGGTGAAAACAGCAGGGCGAACGGGGTACAAAAAGTACCCCGTTCAAGCGGGGCAAAGGCACCCGTTGTGGTTTCACCCGGTTTTGACCCATGTAACGGGTTAATGGGGAAAATAACCCGGCGACCGGATGAAATAAACTCGGTCCCGGTCTTACAGTGCGTGTTTATATTGCAAGAGTGGCGTCTTGAGCATGCGGGAAGGTCCAGCGGGAAAAAACAAATACCGATAGGGAGCCTGCGTTGCCCCGAACTTTCCTCTAAAAGTCAAGCATGGCTATCGTTTTCTCGCCGTCTTGGGGGTCAGAACAGGAGCAGAGG
Organism: Mycena olivaceomarginata; assembly: GCA_029378375.1. NCBI lineage: Eukaryota > Fungi > Basidiomycota > Agaricomycetes > Agaricales > Mycenaceae > Mycena > Mycena olivaceomarginata. Next base: position 59,394 of record JARKIC010000398.1, read on the forward strand.
GCTCTGGCTGTACACTTATCTGCCATCCAGCCATTGCTCTCTCTGGTTGTTGGAAATCTTTTTAGCTCACATAGATTGGTTCAAAATGCGAATTAAACCATTCAATAGCGAGGCACATGGTTCAAAATGCCATCGCAAACCATGTGACTCAAAATGCTATTCTGGGGCACAAGGTTCAAAATGCGAATATAGCGTGGGATCTATTCAAACCTTAAATATGGCAAGTGCTCCCTTATCCCTCCTGCTCTCGGCCGAATTCAACCGTTCAACGGCGAGGCACATGGCTCAAAATGCCATTGCGAACCATGTGACTCAAACAAACTGCTGTTCTGGGGCACGAGGTTCAAAATGCGAATATAGCGTGGGATCCATTCAAACCTTAAATATGGCAAGTCCCTTACAGAAATACACAGCACCGTTCTTGTGGTTTCGGCCGGACTGTATGCGGTCCAAATCCACATTTATTTCGCCCCACAAACTTTCGGTGATTTCGGACGTCCCGCCACACGACATTTTGTTCGCGCCAAATTTTTTGGACTAAACTTCCGGTAACGTAAGTTACGGGTCTTAAAGTGCCTGATTGCTGAATCTTTAGGTTTGACTACCCAGGAGAAGATCGGTTTTGTTCCATTTTCTGCTACAAGTACAAACAATAATTCGTCAGCAACAATGGGTCATCATGAATGAGAAGAAAATTGTACAAAAAATTATTGCTTTCTTAATATTCAATTCCCAGCTCTCGAATATTTCATTGGGTGAGTTTGCGCACCCAAAAGCTGCATGCGGCTTTTATGCAAGCTCTCTATTCTTACAGCTCTTTGCGGTACAACAGGCGCGGTCTGTTTTTTTTTTTTCTTTCTGTTTTCGCAAGTTTTCACTAGAACAGCTGCCCTGAGCCCAATTCTCAACCGTTCCTCTTGAAAATAGACTCATTCAATTCGCATTGGAAATCCGCAGCGAATGGAATACCGGTATTTTTGATCCTTTTATGTAATATAATTTCTTCTGTAAAAACTTGGTTTTGAGTAGGACACCTGTAGCACTCGGAATGCTGCCCCGATTGGGCTAACCTTTGGATATGCTATACATCTGATGTGACTTTAGCCAATGTGAGTGTTTACAGAGCTTAATGTACTCAAACTTCCATGGACAGCTCTACTTATGGTAGTGTCTGGATATCTACTTCGCTAAAGTGTGCACTAAATCACAATCACTCAGTATGTAACATAAATAAACACACCATTGTCTAGGGTCACATTAGATGTATAACATATCCAAGGATTAGGCCAATCGGGGCAGTATTCCGAATGCTACAGGTGTCCTACTCAAAACCAAGTCTTTCCGGAAGAATTATATTACGTAAAAGGATCAAAAATACCGGTATTTCATTCGCTGCGGATTTTCAATACGAATGAATGAGCCTATTTTCAAGGGAAACGGTTGAGAATTGAGCTCAGGGTAGCTGTTCTAGTGAAAACTTGCGAAAACAGAAAGAAAAAAAAAAAAACAGACCGCGCCTGTTGTACCGCAAAGAGCTGTAACCCCATGCCTCACAATGCCATTTTGAACCACGTGCCCCACAATGCCATTTTGAACCCTGTGCCCTACAATAGCATTTTGAACCCCATGGCCCCATTCAATGAGTCCCAAGACGGCTCTGGCAAAATTTCCTGGGCCTGGGTCGCACAATTTGTTGCTTTTGAGTCGGCTAAATCCAAGCAGGCAAGTGCAGCCGATGCGCCCGCGCGTATGCGGCATCTGAGTGTGGCCATGGATGGACGCCTCGTTTTGCCGTCAACATCGGCAGATCTCAAAAAGGTTACCTTAGAGGAAATCTTGAATATTCCTCGGAGCACAGACAACGAGGCGGAAAAAACCTGGGTGTTATACCCAAACATGTACTAATAAATTTGCATGTACTAACTTTCCGTTACAGACCTCAGCTATGCCCCGCCATGAGCGATGCAGGTCGCCATCGACGCATCTGCTCAACGATATCACGTAAGATCCCTTTCCTATTAGCTTCCTGGTGCGCCCCCTCTCTTTCTTCCGTCCGCTGTACATTCCCAATAACCTGAGAAGGTAGGCCATCATGCTCGTGCAATACTACACAGCCCCACTTACGCTTCTGCAACATTCCCAGGTCTTCCTGAAATCTTGCGCGTGCTCAAGGTTTTGATTCTTATTTTTTACTTTCATACAGTCCGGCTGTCTACGATATCACTAATTTTGCCTGGTTTAATTTAGTTTCCCATCCCCGCGAGCTCAACACAAACGATGCCGTATGTGCTAACACACTGGACGTTGCAGCCTCATTTCACAGCGTTGGCGACGCGTAGGGGCATACACAAACTCTCTATTCAATTCTACAGGCCTGATATGCGGTCGCAGGCTCGCCACCATCTTCACTCCTTCTAACCTATTTTTTGGACTTCACGCGTTGCGACCCTTCAAATTAAAATTTTCGCACATACATGGGGCCCGTTGATTTGCACCAGGGAAGTAGCGGAAAGAGAGAGACCGGACAGACGTAAGGAAGGGGGAATGCGGTACCCTTGTCTGTCTCAAACACGGGGTTTAATGGGCAACTTTCACTCCAATCACCGACGCTTTCATCAGAGTCTCCATAATGTTGCAGCTCTCTAACTCTTTCTTGTTCTTTCTGCAATATATGATCACTTGATTTGTGGTCTATGCAGCCGTGTTATTGTTACTGTAACAACTCGCCTATCAGGAGCGTCTTACCTTGTTTTCTAATCTAATCGCCACATGACGGGCACCCTTGGCAGAAAAAAGAAGAACTGGAAGGTGTTCTGAACAAGATGTATAGGTCAGTTCCAAGTCCACGCCGGTGAAAACACGCACCCTTTTCATTGTCCTTCCACTCTATCTCAACACTGGCAGTGTCTCGCTCTGGCTCGGAGCAGACTCTGCCAAGTGCCAACCGATATTCCTTTTTAATCGCGGTTTCGGTAAATTCTGCCCCCGGAAACATCTTGTTGTTGGTCATTAAAGCGGAACTGTCCCTGAGAACAAAATATTTCTGCTGGGGGAGACGGCCCCGAGCTGCGCGTCCGCCGTTTGAAATGGAAGTCCAAAGGAATTACTGCCCCATCTTCTGAACCATAATGAGTCAAATGGCTAGAAATTGTTGCTGCCAACCTGTTACTGCGCAACTCGGTGATCATGCACCTTAAGTTTCTCGTTTCATATCTTTTCTGCCCTTGGATTTGAGTTCAGGCGTTTTGATCTTCTTCTTTCGGTCATTTCTTTTGGCATCTCACTTACCATTACCCCTATCAGGTGAGACGCTTCGGCGTCGCCCTCGAGCCCCACAGTCTAATAAGACGTATCGGCTCTAGTGTCGACACGTCTGCTGGACGCAATTTATGTTGATCGCGCTGAACATTCCCGCCAATGCCCTCGGACGCGTTTCCAGCAAGTTGTTTCATCGTCTAACACGTCGAATCCGATACTGAAATACTATTCCGTCAAGTTTGGTTATGTATGTGTCTGTGTCGTTGCTCAGATTGCACTCAATTGTCGGGCCGAGCGTATCCCCGACGCGTTGAAGACTGTCAACATTTCTTATGAAGTTTTGGACTTCCCGCCAGGGACAGTAGGTGATGTCGGGGCGATATCTCATATGTTTTACTGAACCATGCAGATACTATATTGACCGATTTCGGTATGTATACGTGCATTCCGCAATTTGAAGTTTGAGCCAAGAGGTAGGCGGGATCAAAGTTTCGGACATCAACCTCCAAAAGTTTTGACATGCTGTGCAGGGGAGGGAGGGAGGGAGGGTCCGGATCACGGTCCGTATGGACCTCAGTCTTTTTCCCGGAGATAACTTTTTTTTTCGGCGATATCGCCGGATTCGACTTGGTCCAATCTCGTCCGAGACTCCGAACTGTCATTTTACGGCATCTATTTTCAAGATCATTTGCCGTTTAAGGCCTCTTTTACAAGGAAAGAAATTATTTTGATTACATAGACAGACATAGAAGATATGGAAATGGGAGGGTAGCCAAAATTTTGGAAGGTTTTGACTGAAAATGAGACTGCAAACTCAAAATTCACAATTCTTCCTGGCAAAAGTGGCCCATCAGCACAGATTTCCTAATCCGGGGGAGTTGTCAGAGAGGTCTGTGTGCGATCGGGAACTCCCGCTTACCTCTTGGTTTGAGCCCTGCGAGCGACTCGGAGCGAGGTGAGTATTAATGTAATTCCATGTGTTCTGGCGCTCGATGCTCACAAGCGAATTAACAGTGTTGTAATACTTTACCTCTATTCGAGCTGCTCTCTGGTATGATGCATGTTCAAGTGTCTGACCACTGTCTGACCATCCCGTTTTCGTTTAGTCGTTTGTCGATGGGTGCTTAATCATTCTGCGGTCACTCTCTGATTCCACTCGCGGCATGCTATGCAGTAATCTATCGCGACAGATGAAAGGGGTGAGTTTGCGCATTGGACTGTGACTCATTGTATGGCCCATAGTATGTGTACATACTTTTTGTGGATTAATGATATTTTCGAATGTTTCCTATACTTTTGAACCCATGTTCACCTTTGTCACGGAGTTTGCAGATACAGAACGACCGTGTTGTCTCCCAGCACCACGTCTTTCTCCCGCCCACCCACCACACATTTTGATATCTTCCTTGTATTCTGTAGCGCGTTGACTTGAAAAAAGCCGCGGAATCTCTTCTGCGATCCTTTTCCTGCTAATTTGACATTGCGAAGTCAAAGCGTCGATTGGATGAAACAGTATAGTAGTATTTTTCTCAGGGCGGATACGAAGTATGACGACCCCCGGCAGTAGTTTTTTCTTAGTTGAAAAACCTGGGTTAGACGTCATACAGCTTGCTGAGTATGAGTAGGACGATGCAGATAATGTAAATCAATAAATCAAGTTTTTTTTCTGCCAAGTTTGGGCGACATGTTCGAGTGCAGATTCCGGAGCTTTGTTCGACGGATAATGTCGTTGTCTGTCAGGGTCTCCCGAAACTCGCGATTTTCAATCAAGGTGATTGACTTGAAAAGAAATCGTCAATGTACGGGCCCCGGGACGCACGTCAGTGCACCCTGGTGGCAACCGAAACATTGGATGTGTCGCTGGGCAAGCAGTGGTTTGGCGCTTGGCATCGGTGGCAAACTGAATTTTGTGAGGAGTGCATGTTGACTAAAGCAATTGAGTTGGGAGTGTGAAATGGTGCCGGAGGCGATTGACGGGTCATCCTAGACAATATTGCCGATCCAAAGACCAAACCAGTAGCTGCATGGGAAGTGGATAGAAGAAATGATCAATATATTATACTTATCTCCGGCGAAGAACAAACGCGGATGGAATACCTAAGAAATACCACAAGACTTGAGAGATGCGGGATACAAGGTGAGGGGGTTGGCTACTCCGCGGGCGATCAATAGTGAGGCACAGGGTTCAAAATGGCATTACAAAGCATGTGATTCAAAATGCCATTTCGAGGCATGTGGTCCAAAATGACAACATGCCTCTCTCGGCGTTTGGATATAGGTGAAAGACTCATCAACTCTGCAACACATCCAAGACCAATGTACTTACACAGAAGGTTCGAATTTTGAAACTTGTTTCTTACCCAGTGCTTGCCCAGTGCCGCCTCGATTTCATTACCTATGTGATGACCAATTTTGTGTGACTGTCCTCGGATCCTAATCCGAACATAAAACAGAAATGACTAATGACCAAAATTGAACTTTGAAAATATCTTGCTATTCCGGGGATGAAACGGGCTAGTATATAATCATTATCCAAAATTTCAGACCAACAGTATTGGCTGGTTTGGAGAAAAATGTGTTCGTTCCAAGTGGTACAACACTGTCTAGCCCATCTCACCTGGACAAACCTTCTTCCACAGCTGGTGTGGCGTTCGTGCTTGACAAGAATTCTTAGACACAGAAAACATCTGCATCCGCATTGAAATTTGAACTAATCCCCGGCCGCGCTTTGGTGATAGTTATACCTGAACATATATGCTCCAAATCGCCCAGAGGAACGTGGACGGACCTTTGGAAAAAGTGAGCTGATGACCTAGTCTGAATCTGTTGGCGGGTGCGATCAAGGACTTGGGTTTTTGATGGAAAACATGACCAGTTCCCACGTCCAAATCCGGACGATACTCGGGATTTGGCCACTTGCAACGGTCTAGCAGCCATTCTGACTACATGACACTTTTATTGAAAGCTATCAGTAGGTACTGAAAAGATCTCCGAAGATTTTCCTAGGTTCTTCTTGGTGTACTATTGCCATTTCAAGTCACAGACATAAATAACACCTCTCGCGTGCACTTCAGATCCAATTTATTTCATTGCAATGGGAAAAGTGATCCAATAGCCCTTTTAAATGTATTCAGCAATAATGCAGGTGCCCAAGGCTCTGGTGAGGCGAGATTGTCCGAATTTGAGCGTAGGGAAGTGATCACGTGTCTAACAAAAACCTAGGTCCATGATCGGACCTGCCAACGAAATCAGAATCCATATAAAGGATTTATTGACTGTCATAAATCTTGTGGATTCTGACTACAAGTGAGACTACTGATGACCCAGAACTTCCATTCCCAGACAATGTGTTGGCAGACTGGAATTTTGATGAAGATCCGCTGGACCGAAGTTCTGGAACTGTAGAGACAGTTCCTGAAAGCTTCAAAGTACTTAAAGATTTGTTACTCTTATATGATTTAAACATTCCCAGACACACGAGATTACACTTGTGTCCAACACCGAACAGATAGGGTGACAAATGAAATGTACACCTCACACTCACGGATTGACCGAGTCTGTGTCGTTAATACTCAATTTAAAAGATACAGGGGCTGGGACATTAAACATTGTCCCGTGAAGAGTGACCATAGACTCATTATAACTCAATGACAGGCGCACCGGATGATAAACTAGGTAACGGAAGATGGAGCATGCCTTTGTACCTCTTTTGTAATCCGAAAATTCATGAATCGAGTTCCCACTCTTGCGGCACAGCTATTTAAAGATGTTGAGGAGCTTCAAGGCTCAGAACGCAACCCGGATGAAAATATCCAAACCTTATGGTCAAAGTTCAAGTCAGATGTAACGGACCACGGTACATATTGTTCACGATCCATCACGAGTGAGTCTACTCGCCAAATCCGAACCTGGAAGACGCAATTAACTATGGTAATACGGACCGTCTGAGAGAAGAAGCTGGAAAGAAGCGATCACTGTCAGAAGCAAGGTACGATGTCGAAGACGAGACATTACGAACCAAGTCCTGGACACAGTCCATCAAGGGATAGCATCCAAAAGAATCGATATGTGAGTTCAAAGTGAATGGCGATACAAACCCAACTCTACCGCGCTATGAGACTCGTCCCAAACAAATGGCCCAGACGGCTGGTGATTACCATGATTCAATTCAAGAAAAAGATCGCCCTGAGTATGGAAGAATTATGGCCACCGAGATTGTGCTTCAAAAATGTGATTAATGAGATGGAGACAGAGCTTTCAACCCAAGACGCCGGAGAGGCTCTCAAATTCTCGAACAATTGCAAAGCCCCTGGAATGGATGGAATTCCGTACGAGTTCTACAAAATCCTTGACATCCTATTCCGGCAAACGAAAGGCACTGAATCAGAATCGTTTGATGTGCTAGGCTTCCTCACAAAATTATACAATGACATTGAGAAGTATAGGATGGTCAAAACCTGTAACTTCAACAAGAGGTGGATGTGCCCAATCTTTAAGAAAGGTGATAGATCACTGATCAACAACTACCGGCCAGTGACTCTCCTGAACTGTGATTATAAGTTAATGACGAAGACTTATTCCCTGCGGCTGATGATTGTGGCACTGTCCCTGGTACATCCAGACCAAGCAAGGAGGTCAATTCTGCCTCGAACCTACGAAGAAAAAAAACTGACCTATTTTCTCAGATCTGCTCAAGACGTTGGACTGCCCATTTTGGACCTGCACCTCTTTGAGCTCTTGACGCTGTCATGCCATGCCTAAGAAAAGTCGCGCACAAGAAGCAGCCTTGGGCCGGAAACTTGAGCTTCTGTACACTGCCCTAGTCCCAACATGTTGCCTCCACCTAGCGCAGTCACGTGGGTGGGAACAGTGCGTCGTTCTGGACACAACTGGAGGCTAGCTGGTTCCCGACTTAGAATTGAAATCACGGTCGATTCTAATGCTGGTACTGTGCGGAGCGACCACTGCAAGGAAATGGAGTTCACACGCCTCGGACCGGTGATTAAAATGCCATAACTTTTGATTGGCACATCATTTTCTCTCGAAATTTGGTCTGGACCAGCCTCATAGGTGGTACGGCATCCCCCGACCTCGAAATCAAACCTTCTTGAAGTGCCTCGCTGTGTAGACTCAAGTGGCTGACTACTTAGGGGTGGCCGACTAGCCAGTCACCGATAGTATCGGGAAGCGCGCACACTGCCGGCGCGAAAGGGGGGCGATCATGGACAGCAAGGCCATCTTCTTCGAGCGACGAGGGAAGCTTCGGCAGGGTATACGCGAGGCGCGTGCAATATTCTCGACGATCTCAATTGGCCCGTATATACAGGCTCTTTGCCGGCATCCTGAGACGGCGGAGGAGCTCAAACATCGTCGCAAACACTATAGTACTGCCAGCAAAGCTGAGTCCGAGCGATAGGAAGATGTATTCCATGGTTCAGACTATGCAAACCTCGTTCGGGACGGCGTTATTAAACCCACAGACATGGTGCTCCTGTTCTTCATTGACGGTGCTCAGCTCTATGCCCACAAAGCTTCGGACTACTGGATCTATATATGGGTCATTCTGGATCTGCGCCCCGGGATTCGCTACAAGAAGAAGTTCGTTGTTCCTGGTGGCATCATTCCGGGTCCGAATCGATATGGTGGGTACGGGTTGCCCGAGTGTTGAACCCGTAAAACCCGCCTACCCGACCCGTAAACCCGCGGTTTTCGGCCGAAACCTCGGGCCGATTTCCAGACCAGCCCCGCGTCCGCCTCGTCGACGGGAAGCACGGCTTCGCCGACCGGCGTACGCGCGGTATTGATGACCAGTCCGTATAGAAGCTCATCTGGAGAAAATTTCAGCACGGGAAGGATGGGGTTATTGAGAGCGAAAACGGCGGCCACAAGGTGCTGGGGCAGTTTTCCGGAAGGTCCTCCCACTGCATCTTGTCATAATCGTTCTCCCCGAGGCCTGGCGCGCACAGGCGCTTCAGCCTCCCCAGAAGTTTCGAGTTCATGCCTTCGAGAAGGCCATTCACCCAGGGTGAGTACTTCGGCACGATGTGCAGCTCGACACCCGACTCCTCGCACAGCTTCCGCAACTTCCAGTTGTCGAACTCCGGCCCGCCGTCGCACATGTAGGTTTCGGGCCGCGGAAAGTTACCCCACACGTCGCCCAGTGTCTTCACTGTTGTGTCTCCTGATGCGGCCGTGGTCAGCGGCCTCACCCAAAGCCGCTGCGCGAACACATCCATGTTCAGGGACAGCTTGTGGTACCCGCCCTTCCCACACGGCATGGACAACGTGTTGCCAGTCATTAACTCGAATGGGTGGCGACGCGTTATCGGCTCGAGTAGCGAGTGGACGTGCCGCGCTCCGAAGTTCTTGCAACGGCCGCACTCAGTAATTGCCTTCACGATCGACTGGTCGAGCGCGGGGCTGCAGATACGGTCGAGCAGTTGCACCTTGATCATATCGCGGTGGAAGTGGCCGTTACGCTCATGCACGTCGCGTGCGAGCGCCACGGCCTCGAGCTTCGTGATGCACTCAACCTTTGCGCGTGCTCGGACAGTCTTGGGTCCCCGTAATCCACTCCCCACAGCGGAGGAGGCGAGTTACCGACCCTTATCGCCCACTCACTCCCCTCATCGTCCGTCTCTTCGTCGGCTGGAATATGGCTGGCCATCGAAGTTGCGGCGTCCGGAGTGCCCTTATACATCACTGAAGAGCCGTGTTGACCCTTAGCGCCTAGCCTATTCTGTGCTACGACGTTCTTGTTTATAATACGTTTAGCCGGGTGTTCCTCGTCGTCTTCAGTGAACTGTGTTGGCCTGGGATGTGTATGAGTTTTCTGATTGACACAGAGCAAAAAATGCGGACTCTTCTCCCGGACGGCGTCCGCCGGGATTCTTGCAAACCCGGGGGGTATACAAAACGGCGCCTTTGTCAACACATTTCTTGACCCACAGATACGACTCGATATGTTTCTCGGGAACGCCCTGGTACGCCTGGATCAGACGATGAAAGACGTCGGTATTGGGGTCCACCAATATGACACGCGCAGACTGGGCGGAACCGCGGGGATCCCCGCCTGAATGCTAAAGAAGCTCGTCAGCGTCAATATCAGAAGAGAATATTTCGAGACTACCATTATACGCTGGCTGAGCACGCTGCGGGCATTCACGTTCGCGACGCTCTGGTGGATGTGCATGCTGATGGGTGTGCCATCTTCGACAAAGATCTGTTCGAGGAGCATGCCCGCGATCTTGCATGCCTCGACATAGGTGTACGGGACAAAGAAGCGCTCAGGCCGGTCAGCGCTGTTCCAGCACAGGCGGAGGCGCTGTTCCTGGGAGGACCCGGTCTGCACGAGGATGTAGCCCTGGCGCTAGGCTCGTGGACCAGCCGGCCCGGTGAAAAATGATGCCATCGTAGAACTCGACAACTACCGGGACCGGCTGGGCTCCCCCGTCGCCTCTTTGGCAGATGGATGATCTCCCCGCCATTTCAGAGGGTACAACTCTGAAAAATGTTGTTTCCCCCCCAAACCTGGAAATTCGGTCTCGGAAAATGTTAGTTGAGGACGGATAACTTTTGATTCTCTATCCAATAATAGTGGCGGTCAGAGTAGACGATTCTGGGCGATTCTCGCCTCGATTCTGACAACGATTCTGACGTCGATTCTGGAATTCTTTTTCCCATCAACATCGTGTGAGAATCACTCAGAATCGGCTTTTAATTAAATTACAGCCAGAATCGTGTCCAGAATCGTTGTAGAAGCGCCTCGAGAGTCGCTTCTACAACGATTCTGGAGGGCGATTCTGCATCATGACGATTCTCCCACGATAAAAGAATTCCAGAATTGTGTCCAGAATCGTTGTCAGAATCGCCCATTTAAATTCTACTCTGACCGCCACTAATGAGCCCAACATGTTTTTTTCTGACCCTCAAAAACATGTTGGGCTCATTGGATAGAGGATCAAAAGTTATCCCACTTTCACTGAGGGACCTAAGAACCTATTTTTTCAGATTTCGACATTTTTCAGAGTTGGAACCTCTCAAATGGCAGGGGAAACACTCATCACTGAAACATGCAACGTGCCGGCCCAGTCCGTCCACGAGGTTACCCTTTTGTTGTCGTTCCCATCATTATTTGTTCTGATATTGTGTCTATTTGCTCTTTATCCAAATCCGTCTCGGCCCGTTGTGTCTGTAACCGAGTGGACGTCGACTGGCCTGCGAGTCTACCCTGGCGCGGTAGAGAGCAACAAACCATTTGATCCCATCACACACCAAATCACGCCTCTTAGCAACGAGCATCAAGCATCAAGCATCGACGCTGCCAAATAGTCGAGACAACGGGGATCAAATTGATGGTGGACTCTACGGACCCCACGGTGGAGAACAGACATGCAGCCATCCGCATGCAGATTTGTGCCTGCAGGCCCCTGCCTGGACACATTGAGCTGCCGGCATTTCACTGCAGTCCGACGCCTTCTCACACCGTCTGTCCAAAATAAACCAATAAATAACACAGTTTATTACATCATGCAGCTGAATATTTTACGCTTTCCAGCTACACACCTGCTCTGTTCACAAGCACACTGCTGCAGGCCAGTGCATCCAGACTGATACATGCAGCCCAATACCTCCAGCCCCATGCATGCAAGCCAATGGCTTCAGGCCCCCACCTGTGGCCCAATGGCCGCAGGCAAATGCATGTAGGCCAACACATGCAGACAGCACATGGCAGTAAGGCGTGCGTGCATCAATCATCAATTTCTTCATCTTGCGTCCATGCCAGCTACTCAAACCGCTCTGCTCATACTCCAAAGGCTGCTGGCCCATGAATCACTTGCAACCAGCCTTCAATTGGTTCAGATCCAACAATTCTTTGAGCTCACCAACCGGATCTGGCCTGAAATTGCGCCGCCAGAGCATCCACCTCCAGCTTCTTTGCCCCCACTTATTTCTGACTTCCTTGCTGCTGCACTCAAGCTTGACACCCATCGCGTCCAGCTGATTTGGACTGCATTCGGTGACCTTGCAGAGGCATCTCACAATGAAACACCCCAACCATCACTGGATGATGTCTTTCGTATTCATTCGCGTCCTTGTCTCACAGGTTAGTTCTGAATAGATCTTTTTAGTCGGTTAAGAAATTTGTTCAGGAGCCAAGCCTCTCCTTCCTCCGCTTTCTCATTGTTCAGACTGCAAATCCGACCTCAAAGAAGAAAAAGTGGTTGAAGCCCGACTTTACACGCTTCACCGTGGGGTGCTTCCAGTCTTTTCAAAGTCTTGGTACTGCCGTGGTAAATCCTGTTCTCTCTTGTGTTCATACACATATCCCAACCTTCATAAAGGCTGTCATATCCGTTTCTACCACAATTATTATGTCCGCGAGGCCAGCGATCCGAATGCACAGCGCGAATATTATTTTCAACAAGTTCCCAAATATATTCATGTCGCCGAAGCAACACACATTGAGCTGGCTCTTTGTCACTTCTTTACTATCCAAATGGCTCTAGAGCAGTACGTTCTTTGACTTGTAATTTTTATTTATTTCGATTCAGACTTTTATTAGCGGGACATGTCAAGGCATCGCTAGGGTCTATAACCTGACCCTGGGAGCTTCCGATGTGCCTAATACATCAAGACTCAGTCAAGATCTCACCGGAGAACTTGTTCTCGACTCTTTCATTGTGTACTCCCTTCTACAAGACAAGCAAGCACGACGCGGTTTCCGCTCTTGCAAAATATAAGTTTAGACCAATCTATCGCAAGTAAATGTATCTAACAGGGTATCTGGGTTAACATAGAACATAGAAGCAGTGTCTAAGGAATTAAATGAAGTCAATTTCGGTAGTTGCGGCGGCGGGAATAGTAATGGTGTAACAACGACTCAATATACACACAAGTGTCTAGAAAAGTGTGGCATAAATATGGCGATCAGTCATAGAGTTAACAAAGAAGTGCGGGCATTTATCCAAAACATTACTTGACTTTCAGTCTGCCGGGAGGAGCAGTCCAGACCCATCACGGAGACAGCCACACCATCAGGATTTTCAGCAGTTCGATTTCCAGACCTGGAACTTAAGTCGGTACCGGGAATTCAACAGATGCATTTTCCTTGTATCCGAGACTGGAGCTCTTCAAACCCTTCCTTCCATACCTCGTGTGCCAACTCGAATTCATTCAACTCTTCTTGTGCTCTACTTCTTGATCTGCCTGCGCTTTCATGCCTCTCAGGCTTGTAAAGTATTGGTAAGACACTGCCATGTTAACTTATTTCATGAATCGCTGAAACAATGGGACGAGGCAGGGATTATCTCACCGGGATGGAGAGCCAGAAGAAAGAGTGATAGAAGAACCATTGGCACCTCCATACGAGGAGCAACCCTTCCAGGCTTGAATACGGTCACTAACATGAAGGCGGTGCTTCCCAGCAAGATGAATGTGTGAGCACCGAGACTGCAGGAAAGAAGTCGAACGCGGTCCTGCAGGGATTGATGTGCTGAAGATTCGCGGCCCTCTGGTGCCTGATGTGCTGCTTGGATCCTGATTATATGGATCAATGAGCCCCTCAATCCAAAAGAGGGAGTAGCTCACCCAAACGCCGCCAAGAGTATCGAAACAAAACAACAAATTGCGTAAATTCTGAGTGCTGCCTCAAAGGGCCTGGAATCTGTGTCGACGGAGTTGAGATGTATAACGTGCATAGCCCTTTCTCACCTTGTATAGACGGAAGAGCGATGGCCATCCCCATGGTCACAGAGCTCCAAAGGACGGCAAAGCCAGAAAGCAATCTCAGCCAGGTTCGTACAGTGGGCATATTGATATCTGTCTTCAGTTTTTTTGAGGCCAGCCTCTTCAACTTAGATAGTTAGATGTATGTAGAATGGGATCTTTATGAACCACCTGAGGGTTAGTGGACGCCGGTGTCGGAAGGCTGTCCGGCGTCTCTCGTTTCAGCTCTCTAACTGGACTCCGCAGTCCAGGCCCAGAAATAAAAAAAATCAAGGACCACAGAAAATGCAAGGACCGTGGAATGACTGTACATCAGACTGCAATTTGAAAAGCATGACTTTGAGCGAAACAGGTCGGAAATGCAGCTTCACAGCATTTCAAAGACTTTGAGCAATTTCTATGGTTGCTGAGTGTAGTGGTTGTGGTCCCTTCTTTTCCATTTGCTCTCTTTTCTGGAGGCCATTGGTTCAATGCTCCCCTTGGGATATTTCCACCATAAATTCTTTGAACACCGATTTTGTGGTTTAACCAATGTAGCAGAACATACCTGGTGTCCAAGGATCATCGAATGATACGCGCCAAAGGGCGCATGATAGACAGCAGCGGGCTCACAAAGAAGCGGCGCTCGGCCCAGACCACAGCAGACTCCGGGATCGTCGTCAAGAAGCGTGCCAAGAATGCCGAGAAGAAGGCCAAAGCGATCAAGGTTAATGCCGCACTTGACGAGCTCACTGGGAAGCTATGGTTGACGAAGGCGCTCGTGTACATCGGCCCGGGGACGGGGAAGTCCCGCACCAACGATGCTCTTGACCAGCAATCGGCATGGCACCGGCGTTACGAGCTACCGAGCTTGAAGAAGAAGGCCCAATCTCAAATTCCGGGGGTTTCTAAGCTGTCGACCCCCGCAATAAAATACTTTGGCATTTTCAGGAAAATCGACTTTCTGGATTCAGGTCACATGCAGAGGTGGTAATACCAGCCTGAAAGTACTTGCAAAAGCGACGTCATTCATATGCGGGTTCACCTAAATCGGTTGGGATTTGAGCTCACACCGGGGCAGACATGTTGGCCATTTCGAGCAATTTTTGACCATTTTGCCGCAAAAATGCGAAAAATGGCCACCTTGCGGGGGCTATTCCAAGCTCAGATCCCTATCAATTTAGGTCAAACAAAATATGAATATGGTCGCTTTTGCACGTACTTTCACGCTATTATCACCAATTTTGCATACAGTGTGAATCCACGGAGTCGGTTTTTCGAAAAAAGCGGAATTATTTTATTATGGGATAGCTCCTGCTCTCGGCTGAATTAAACCATTCAATAGTGAGGCACAGGGTTCAAAACGGCATTACGAAGCATGTGATTCAAAATGGCATTTCGAGGCATGTGGTTCAAAATGCGAATTAAACCACAGCCGTCTCACGTCTCACTGCCCGATGTATCAGCCTTCATTGGAGCTGGTGAGTTTTCTGATGGCTTGCAAATACCCTTTTTCATCACCAGTTACCTCAAGGAACCATCAGCAAGCAACAAATGTTGCCCAAAATGACTTCGATGGTGCTCACCTGTATTACGGGTTCACCCGTACCGTCATCCGTCCAGTACATTTTGCTCGTGAGCGCCGTTACGGTATGGGTCCCGTACCATATTGACCCGCCCGTATACCCGTATAATTACGGTTACGGTTTCAAGCCCTACGATCGACTGTCATGTTGGGCTGGCCACAAACACTAGTATTGGAAAAACGAGGTGTAGGGTATCTCCTCCCTCGCCTATCCCCTCGCCGTTGTCCGTCGCAGACGACCCACCCCCCCACGTCAGAAATGAATCAGTTACTCCACAACGGTATCGAAGTCACGTGACTTGCGTCTCGATTTCTGTCGGCCAAACTCGAAGGATGGATTCATTCACTGTCTGATTATTCCTAAAATATTCTCGAAGATGCCTGAATAGCTTCCTCAACTGCCCCAGCTGGAAAATCAAAATCATCTCTTAGCAGTGGACCATGTGGACTAGCTAGTTGCTAGCTACTCGTAGCCGCATAAAGTGTTGGCGTCGGGGGTTCTCGGTGTTCAGGCGTGCAACCAAGTCCAAATAACTTGTGGACTGAAAATATGAGGAAATAGAAGATAGTTCCATGGGTTGACATATTACCATATAAGGCAATTCCGAAGATATAGGGCATTTTTGGCCAGAATTTGGAATCGACTTTTTCTACAGGGACCGTGAGAACTTTTGATACTCATAGTCAAAAAGTGCTCCTTGAGTAGTGCAAAATAGCACTTTGAATCATATTAGTACCTTATGATTTGAGCTCACAATCATGGCTAGAAAATGGGGCTTTTTGGCAATTTTGACCATTTTTTGGCTAAATTTGCTGAAAATGGCCACTTTGTACCGATGTTTCAGGCTCAAATCATGACCTATTAATATGGTTCAAAATGCTATTCTGCACTACTCAATAAGTACTTTTTGACTATGAGTACCAAAATTTCCCACGGTCCTTGTAGAAAAAGTCGATTTCAAATTCTGGCCCGAAATGCCTTATATCTCAGGAATTGCCTTTTATAGTAATAAGTTAGCCATTGCAAATATCTTCTATTTCCTCATATTTTCGGTCTACAAGTTATTTGGAGTTGTTTGCAGGCCTGAACACCGAGAACCACCCGACGCCAACACTTTATGCGGCTACGAGTAGCTACACATAATTTATCATGATGTCTCGTCACGAGTTTTCTCAAGTGAACTTGCCTTGCTGGGAGTCGCGGGTCGCTTGAGACCATACTGTGTACCCTTACTATACCCGAACACAAAATGAGCAAAAGCCGAGATTGTTGCGCTTCGCAGATCTCTGCGATGTGAGCGGTGAACCAAAGTTCCAATGAATTTGATGACTGTAGTCGGACGCTTGCGTTCCATCAACCATGTCATACCCTCCTCCCCATCAGCGATTCGAGCTACTCCCGAGGCCGTTGATGGACGGTCGACTTCAACGGCAAGGAATGCGTCGGCAAATGCGATATCTAAAAAAGGTTATTTCGGAAGTGATCAGGTTGGATGGGGTCTTGACTTACTTGTGTCAACACAGACATCTCCGTGAGCTTTACAGAAACGGTAGAAGCTATTGAGGAACCACGTTCCGATGGCGAGCCTAGTGATCTCCCCTTCTACTTCAACTCGGTTTGCTTCCACAGAAACCTCTGATTCGGGTCGATCACTATCTGCAGCAACCTTGAAAAAGCGTTTTACGACAAACTGTTCCCCAGTAGTGAGGATCAGCTGTCGTTCAAGGGTATCCATCAGCGCCGAACACAGAGGAATGCCAAATTACTCACATCAAACGCAGAATGGCGTGTCAAATATCCGCCCACGATAAATGTCTCCTGTATTAACAAGCTGCGGCTGTCCAGTTGAAATAACGGTAATGCACGTAATTTTCCTGTAAGTCATATCACTTTGTTTGCGAACTACAGCACGACCGCTCCGCTTTGAAAGAGAGAACTCTGAACGCAGTGAAACTATAGCACTGTCAAACTAATGCAAAGTTCAATGTACACAAAAGGACGTCACCTGCTGAAATGGCGGAACGGATTTGCTTCTGCTTGTCGGACGTCAAATCTTTGGACGAGTCGGTTCGGCTCCGCTTCCGGGTCACATGGGCGACAACGGAGGACGTCATGTCAGAAACTGAAGCCATATTCTTAACCGATTCTTTGTCTTGTTTCCTCTGGGACAAATTTCAGTTGAAATCAAGTATATACATCATGCTGAAAGGCTTACCGCATCGTTGTCAATATACAATTCAAAGCATATGAACTGAGAAGTCTTTACGTTCTTCAAGAAGTGTTTCCACTTTTTGGGCACTTCATGTAGATTGGCGCATTGGTGGGGGTACTATGGTATGTATAAAACTCGCCAAGGGTCATAGTGGAAGTACTCGGTTCCAAGAGAAGGTCGACAGGCCAGCGGAATGCAGTTGAAGCACCTCGGGCCATGAATTCCAACTAGCGAGCCAGGTGCTCATTAGTCTCCCCTAGGCAGACGCTTCAACAAAATTGAGCTCATACCTCGCTTGTTGAAGTCTGCTGTTTACCACGGGGGTTGGATCACAGTAAAACCTTATTATGTAATTTTAGGTAATCAGATTCCGATTTTCCTCCTGCCGCATGGAAAACACCAGTGTTGACGAGATTCTTGGGGGGATGGCTTCTTGGATTGGATATCTAGCAATTCACCATTTCACAATGTTTAAATACGGGGTCTAATGCACTCACTGGACAAGCCGTTTTGCCTTGCGCATCACACGTGATTGTTCGTTCAAACTTCGGCGAAGACGCAAAATCAACACATACTTGCCTGAAGAAAATTGGGGAAAAATCAGAGAACATCTAGTACTTGAGAAAAGGTTCTTGAGCACATATTAGCACATCTTGCTGGTGTGTATACCGAGGAAACACGAAAATGAAGGAAATGATGAGCCATCAATTAGGTAATAACGTTTTACTGCGATCCGAGCCCCGCGGTAAACAATAGACTAGGTTCTCATCCAAAAAAGATGGATTTTTGAGACAGGGCACTTAGATACATATTGAGTGAAGTGATAGAGCTAAAAGTAATTTTCACTTCCTAACCCAATTCTATGTTTTAGCTATATAGAAAGGCTTCGAAAGAGGCAAGAAGGGCAGTAAGTGAAGAAATTAAAATTTTGGCTCTATCACCCCACAAGTACCCCATCCCAAAAAATCAGCGTATTTGGGTAAGAACTTGGCTTGCTAGTTGGAATTCATGGCCAGAGGAGCCTCAACTGCTGGACGATAGAAGAATATGATATTTTTCAGGATTTTTTTCTATCACTAATTGCTCATGAATTAGCCGGAATTGTCTAGCTATATTTCACCTCAATCTGTGCGGAACTCATGGAGATATGAGCGAATCGGTTGCGAAAATCAAAATTTGCCCAAAGCGTCAATTTTCTCGTTCGCGCCTTCGGTACTGCCAATTGCTGTAATCAGCGTGGGACAATTCCGAGTGCAAGGGAACGGTCTACCGGCGGTGGGTTAGCAGTCTTGGGTGCGGAGCTGGGTTTGGAGGCCGGTTTCTTGACACTTGGGAAGGGGTCGCCGTTAAAAATGCCACAAAAGTCACTACTATCCCGCATGACCAAGAGGGCTGACTCGAAGTCGACTTTCAATGGGGTGAAGGCTTCATGTCATGAACATAGGTCAACCAATATATGTATGTGATCACTTTTTCACACTCTTTCATGCCAATTCTCGATTCAATAGATAGGTTGCGCAAAAGCCGCACAAGCCGCATGCGGCTTTTGGCCATTGTGCGAAGCCGCACGGAAAAAAGTGAATTCTCAGGCATATCAACCAGCTATATTCCAATGAAGGGCTACCTGAGAGGGTGGACGGGTGCTGGGAGGTGAGGGAGCTTTCTCGACATTGCCCCGGCCACGTGCTGGACTCGAGAGTGTGAGAAAAGGAAGTGGAGTTCGAGTGATGTTGGAATGATGCGTCAGAACTACAGCTTCCCACGCTTGCACATCCGACGCATATTTTCGGCAGTGAAATACAAAGCTTAGAGGGACAATGGATGGTATTGAGCACGAAAAGAACCAAGAAAAAGCAAGAAAAGTGCGCGGCTCTGCGCAATGGCCAAAAGCCACATGCGGCTCATGCGCAACCTATCTAATCTCGTGCAGCTATTTCTAATAGCCCGCATACACAGAACTGAACTTTTTGTTGAGTCTTTTGAAGGGTGATACGCCTACCCTAAGCGAGGAGCGCCCATACCCGCTGACGCCTGGCACAGTCGCGGTGGGGTCGGGCGAATGCCATAAGTGCGGCCTCATCGGCCACTTCAGCGCCGAGTGCACCACGGCCACCAATCTCCTCATCCCTGACATCGAGATGAGATGGCGCCAGATCGTCCAGTCGATCCGCACCCGCGCTGCGCGGGTTACACCAGCCGCCACCCCCGTTAACGTCATCGCGGATGCGGAGGATGCGCCTGAGCACGATGTATTCGGTACGGCCGAGTACGATCAGGGTGTGATAGAGGAGTACCTGCGCAGCCAGGGAAAAGCGGGGGGGCCGTCTGCTTGAGCGAGTGCAGGACGGCCCCAGAACACCAGATCGGCGGAGGAGCAGGGGTCCCCGAGCGCGAGGAGGAATCGCTCGGGGACACATCGCCAGAATCTCGCGCGCATACCCCAAGTCGTGGGGAGGGAGCTTTACTACCAACGGACGAAGTGGCAGTTATCTCAGATGCTCATTTGTACCATTACTTACCATCTCAAATACTTGATTTGTATAGTGTGGGATTGTGCGAGAGGAGGCGGAAAAGTGTGCCATTCATCCAGGATGTGGTACTACATGGGGAAGAAGGAGGGAAGGCTACGCTGCGAGCAGTCTTCGACGATGGCGCGATGGCAAACGCCATCGACGAGGATGTGTATCGGGCGGCGAAAGGGAGGATTGGGGACCTTGTCCCGTCGGAGCGCGTGCTACGCATGGCAGACGGGCATTTGGTGGAGTCGAGGGGGGATATGGCACGGCGACGTTACATTCGGCGGTGTGCGGAAGCGGGGCCAATTCGAGGTCTTCCCCAGTGGCGGTGCTTGGGTCGCGATATTCGGGAAGCCACTCCTCGAGACATTCGGAGCATGGCACGGTTACGAGGAGGACGTCATCGTGCTGCTCGATGGCGATCGGACGGTGCGAGTCCCAAACTCGCATCCAAGGAGCGTGCAGAAGAGTTGGAATGCGGACCCCGTCATGACAATGGCGGTAAGACCCGCAATGCGCGAGACCATCCCGGGAGGTAGTAGCGCACCTCCCGCGAGGCAAGCACCCTCTCCTACATCTGGCACGGCCATGGGACAAGTTGACCAGCCCAAGATCACAGGGCAGATTTTGCGACCGCATCGGGGCGAGACAAACGGCGATCGAAGCAGATGGTGGAGGTCGGCTTCATCCAAGAGTAGCACAGAGCAAGAGGAGGCTATAGGGGGACAGGATACATCCCCCGCGAGGCAAGTCCTGGCTGTTAAAAGTGTTCCGCTGGAGAGCGAGGATGAGCACATCGCAGAAATTGCCGCAAGCGCAGCGACGTACGAGGAAGACCAGTCCAGCGCACCAGTTGGGATCGCACCAGCATCAACGAAGTTGAAGCACGCACGCCTGGGCAGGAGAGAGCGCCAACGCGAGAGGAGAGCTACACAAGAGCAGAAAATGGGGGTCGATCAGGAAAGGACCCCCACGAGGCGAGTACACAACGCACCTCCTACCTTGGATATGTTCTCGGGTGACGCACGCGACACAGCGAAGGAGAAGCCAAAACCAAAAGTGAAACCCAGCGCGCAGCGGCGCAAAGCTATTGCGGAGAGGAGGGAGAAGCAGCAGCGAGCGAGCGAAGAGCTGGAAAGAGCGCAGGCAGTGGAGCAGAAGCAGAAGGCGGCGTCCGCCAGAGAGGTGTTGGCATCGCTGGTCGGCGAGCGGGGTGCTAATCGGCAGCGTTACACGAAGGAGGAACAACGGGCGTGGCGGAAGATGAAGGGATTAGGCAAAAGTGGGAGCGATCACGTGTCCCGTCGCGCGATAAACTCAGGGGGGGATTCGCGATCCCCCTCGAGGGAAGTCCCACCCCACATCGACCTCGTTGCAGCCAACGTCACTGACACCGATGGCCGCAGGAAACCGCGACGCGCCTACAAGCCCGAAGAGCGGGCAGGCAGATGGCCCAAAACAGAAACACCGAGAATCGGAGAGCAAATCACAGAGTCATTGATTCAACGCGCGCAACACTTAGGGGGGAGTTCGCGTTCCCCTCTGAGGGGAGTAAAGTTTGCTCAGAGCCGGAAGCCAAAGCCATGTGTTGACTCCCATATCGACAGCCGACTGCCACGACTCAGAGATGGTGTACCAAATCTCGGCGAGCCGGCAGTGGATTGGACCGAGATGTGGCATCTCGACGACGCGGCAGGTACTTCCAGGGACGACCCAGGCGTGGAACAACCAGAGCCGGCAGGTGATACAGACAGGACACTGTTCACAAGGAAAACCAATCCTCGGGACAGCCGCAGGATGGCAGAGGTCAAACGGCGCATTACCATCGGGAACGACCTCTCCCCGGCAGAGCGGCAGCAGGTCGACGAACTCCTCGACGAGTTCGTCGACGTCTTTGGCTTGTCGATGAGCGAAGTGCACGCCGTTCCGGGTGCAGAACATCGACTCAATGTACCTGCAGGGGCTACCTTCAAAACAAAGGTTAACCAGCGGCCGCTCAGCCCGCCACAACGTGTCTTCTTTAACAAGGTACTCGACGAGATGCTTGACGCTGGGGTCATCCGTCCCATCAACCCAGCCGATGTTAAGTGCTGCGGGTCAACAACACTCGCGCAGAAGGCACATAATGGCGACGGCCTTCCCATTGAAGAGCTGCAGCGCCGCGTTGATGACCAATGCGTAGCTAACGGTTTTGAATCTGCATTCAAAACCGAGCGGGAGAGCACTAAAAATGCTACCGTACCGTCGGGTGCACCCATAGAGAAGAAGTGGCGTGTCTGCCAGAGCTTCAAGGCGCTAAACGACGTGACCAAAGTTGCTCCTGTTCCGCAGGGCGACATCCGTGCGAAACAGCAACGTCTCAGTGGCCATCGATGGGTCCACACCTTCGATTTTGCGTCTGGTTTCTACGCATGTGCAATCCGCGAAGAGGACCAGCCATACATCTGCTTCTACGTCGAGGGCAGAGGTTATTTCTGTTATCAGCGTATGCCATTCGGACTCACCGGCGCACCCTCGACGTTCGGCAATATGACGGCAACCGAATTGGGCGACCTCGTGGGTAGCCTCTTCGAACTGTTTGTTGATGACGGCGGCATGGGAGCGGATGATTTTGACAACTCACTGGCGGACCTCCGAGTTTTGTTTACCAGATGCCGAGAGCGCAAGTTAACGCTCTCCGCCGCAAAGTCGCAGTCCTTCGTAACCGAGGCCACATTCGCCGGGGCTCGGGTTGGGCCAGATGGGATCAAACCTGATCTCACAAAACTCACCGCAGTGGTCGACTGGGAAACTCCGAGGGACCTTCAAAACCTCGGTGCATTCCTTGGGCTCACAGGTTATTTTCGGAACCTCATCAAAGGATACGCAAATATTGCGCAGCCGCTGACAGACCTCATCCGTGCCGCTGAGGTTCCTCGCAAGAGAGGCAAGGGTGTGTACCGCCGTGCGATGCGGGGTCACAGCCTCGCGGCAGCATGGGGCCCGAAGCAGAAGCGCGCCTTCCTAGCCCTGAAAATTGCGCTCACACAGGAGCCGGTACTCAAAGGTCCAAAGTTCGATGGCACGCCGTTCATAGTCACGACCGATGGCAGCAAGCACGGCTTTGCCGGCATGCTTTCGCAGTTGCATGTCACGGTCGACGCAGATGGTAAAGAGACTCGGCGCCTCCACCCAGTCGGATTTGCGTCAAAGCGGACTTCCGCGTCCGAGGAGCGGTACAAACCGTTCTTGCTCGAGTTTGCCGCACTGAAATACAGCCTCGACAAGTTCTCCGACCTCATCTGGGGCTTCCCAGTCGAGCTCGAGACCGACTGCCAAGCGCTTCGAGACCATCTGCTGAACGACAAACTCAGCGCGACGCACGCGCGGTGGCGTGAGGTCGTCACCGACCATCAGATTGTTGATGTTCGGCACCGTCCAGGTAAAGGCAACGTGGTTGCAGATGGATTAAGCCGCAAGTTTGTGGGCGTACCGCTTGCTAATGGCGACGGTCACGAATGGACTGTGTGCGAAGACTGGGAGGCACGCACCGGCCTAACTCACGCATTTTTCCACATCACCGAGGAGTCCCAGCATTCTGACCTACTCGACAGGTTCAAAGATGAGAATGTCTTTAAGCAGGTTCTCGAAGCTTTGCTAGAGCTCGACCACGGAACTTCCCCACGCGAACGCCGGCGAGCACGCCACCGTGCGCTCAATTTCCACATCGAGGACGGCAGGCTGTGGAAACTCGGCCCGAAGTCCGTGCGTGGGAGGGACCGTGTCGAGTGCATGACCAAGGTCGAGGCCACAGAGTTGGCGCGCCAGCTTCATAGGCAGCACGGGCACTTCCACCGCGACATGATCAAGGTTCAGCTCCTCGATCGGATCTACAGTCCCGCGCTCGACCAGTCGATTGTTCAAGCAATCACGGAGTGCGGGCAGTGTAAGAATTTCGGGGCCAAGCACATACAGTCGCTTCTCGAGCCGATAACACGCCGGCACCCCTTCGAGCCCATGGTCGGCGACACCCTGTCCATGCCGCGTGGAAAGGGAGGTTACCACAAACTTGCACTCGAGCTGGACACATACTCACAACGCCTTTGGGCGAAGCCCCTCGCTACTACAGCGTCCGGGAACACCACGGTTACGAGACTGAGGAAGCTGTGGACCGAGTTCCGGCCACCAGAGGCGTACATGTGCGACAATGGGCCCGAATTCGACAACGCGCAGCTTCGCGAGCTGTGCGAGGAGTTTGGCGTCGATCTGCACTATGTGCCCGCGTATTCCCCGTGGGTTAACGGCCTCGTCGAGGGTATGAACGCGAAACTCTTGGGACGCCTCAAGCGCATGTGCGCTCCTGACCTCGGGGAGGACGAGTACGACGTGATGGGATGGGCGGAATTACCCGCCAATTGGCCGGAACACCTCGAAGCCGCAGTGCTAGCACTGAACAACCGAATACTACCTGCGCTGAAATTTTCCCCAGATGAGCTGCTCTTCGGAATGGTCATCAACACCGCCCAGACCCCTCTGGAGGACGCGGTGACTCCAGTCGATGAGGCGGACGCGGGGCTGCAGATGGCGTACATGGGCCAACTTCGACTCGATGGATACGCAGAGATTGTGGACCACGCGGTCCGTAGGAAGGCCCAGTTCGACAAGAAGGTCACAGCGAGGGCCCCAAAGGAGGTGATATTCAAAACGGGGTCGCTAGTACAGGTGTACAACACGGACTACGAACCCGGCTCGACGTTCAAGGTTGAGCGGAAAATGGTGCCAATGTGGTCGGCCCCACGACGCATCACCAGCCGTTCTCGGAACTCATACAAGATCGAAACATTGGAGGGCTTACCAGTCGGCGGCCGCGTCAGCTCGCGGCATTTGCGCCAGTTCGTTCCGAGGAGGGGCACGATCCTGCACGCGCTACAGGAGGAGTTGGAGATTGGGCTAGAAGAGTTGGGTAGAGAGGACATTCAGGAGGCTGATGAAGACGAAGTCGTCGGCACGCGACGAGGACGCCGCTTCACTTGAGGGGGGGGGCACATGCACTAGTGCACTCGGTTGTCGGAGTGTAGCAGTTGACAGGTGGCTGTGCGGGTTGTTAGGATCACACGAATGTACCATCGTAGACACATACCATTCTTGGCTATGTACTCATGATATTTCGAATGACGGGGAAAAGGAGGACGGAGAAACCGATGCAGATGCAGAAGGAGAAACCGAGGATGGACCGCAAATAATCCCATCACTGATATCGCTTAGCCACATCAAATTGAGCGATCCAGAGATCAATCACCTCTTGGAAAGAGCCAAGATTCCTTGATAGGGAGGGGGGTGCGCCAAAGTTGGGGCCGAATTCGCATGCTGTGTCAACGGATCTTTTTCATCGCTTTAGCAAACTCTTCCGCATCAGATGTGCGCATTGTCCCACGGGGCTCGATTCCTTTCTGTGTCGGGATTTTGCTTAAGTACCCAAATATACGCCTTCGGAATTTTATTCGAACGAACTACATGAACTGTCTTGTCCTCGCCACCGTGGCTGCAGGCAGAAATCAAGGGTCGGTAACTAGTGGCCTAATGCAGAGGACTAACCTATAGATCCCTGTCCGCCTTTGATCTCTGCTTTCGCAATATCTGTTCCACATCAACGGAACATCAGCTTTAGACTTAGCGCCAAATCAGGCGCCGAATTGCGAGCCCACTTCAATCTTGATCGAAGTGGTGGGCCGCGAAGCACCCGCTCTTGTAGACGATTACAGCTCGCAGGTTTGGGTGAAACTTGATGACTGACCAGTACTGGAGGACACAAAGCGTACCAGTCCATGAAGGAAGGCTGGACAGCAGTGCGAGCAGGTATACTCTAAGTCAGTCGGGCGAGGTCGACCGACTTGAACCCACGTGAGTGCGTATCGCCGCTCTGACTTGAATCGCGAATCCGCGAGAGCATGATCCGGTGACCCAACCGAGGGATATCTCCCGTTTTCTTTCGAGTATTTGAGTTTCTTTTTCCCTTGATTTCTTCATTTTCCCCCACCAACGAGCCGAATCGGCTGTAAATCACCCACACTCATCACATACGCGCAACGTCGATATCGTACATGATATAGCTAATCCTGCTCTATCAAGACTATACGAGTCCGATTCTTTCTATATACCGTTTCCATTGATCAAGACAAGTAAAATAGGTACCGAATAGATTTCAAAGAATTTACTTCAAGCGCAACATCGTCATCGGACTACAAGGAAGATTAGAAAACCATCTCAATGCGGAAGCACAAACCATGGCGGATATGACTGGTTTCGGCTTCACAAGATTCCTTTTCATCTCTTTGTTGAGTATCTTGCTTTGGAACGTGTCAATGGGTTCCACAAGTCAAATCATGCAAAAATATTCACTACAAGGGTGCGCAAAGCTCGCTCCAGAGGGCAACCACGACAAGCAACGGGTTCGCCCTGAGCTCTAGCGGCGGCACGCCTACGGTGGTTACCAACCACCTCAAGCTCCCCTTGTACCAGCTCGTCAAGTCTGTGCCCGGCGTAGACGAGGACCCGCGGGTTACGGTGGCACTTAAGGCCGCCAACGACAGCCTCGCCGCTGTTCACGACGCCGCTACTGCACTCCTCTCGACGGTCTATTCCATCCAGGTGGAGCACTGCAGACAGCTGACCAACGCCGGTGCGTGTGCGGACCGCTTCGCAGCGGACCTCACCGCGTACTGTCAGGACGTCGTGCGCATATCTGGCTTCAAAGAGAGGCTCCCTGAAACCCGACACAGCGACACATCTTTCGAATCCGACACACGTCAGAAGAAGTGACACACCATTCAATATTTCATGCCATCCGACACAGTTCTGTGTATGACGAAGTCCTACAGAACTTCCGACACACTGGACTCCGAACAACCCCGACACACTGTACGGCACTGGGGATGTACGGTATACTGCATGTGCTCCTGAGAACTGGTAGTAAGCATACACATTCTGGTGCCTACCACGAGATGAGTGAACCACGTTGCCAAGCCAAATCATTTATATGAAGGCCTGAGAGAGTTGCCTTTTGGGGAGATCAGCCGGCGTGTCGTCTGCGGAAAGGATGATATTCTTGACATAGCCAGCATCATCCAGGCGGAGGAGACTGTGATTCGCTCCATGTCAGTCAATGTGGTAGTCTCATGAAAAATCCGACTAAAATTGAGCTCAGGAGAGTGTTCCTGGCGAAAACACACAAAAACAGAAAAAAAACGCACCCGCCCTATGTTCCACAAAAGGCTGTAATATGAAGAAGCACCAACCCTGGATAAATACCGTAACACCCGCCGTCACGTATACTTTGCGATGTAATACAGAGTTCAATTCCTGCACAGATCTCGGCCGGGTAGGAGGATGTCCTTGGCATATTCAAGTGAACCACGTTAGTAGGGAATCTCCAAGGACATATTCATTTCTCTGGTCTAAATGAATCGAGGGGCGAAATTCATTGGTTTATTCGAGGGACCAATTCGACTTAGAGGGTATCCTGAAGCCACGTAGCGATCAATTTGGGTGATAATTACTAGGCAACCCATTCAGGCGGAAGGATTATACTTGTTCACCAGTCAATCATAGGAAACATATTTGATGTATGAGGATGAAAAGCTACCTGCACTCCTCAGTAATAGCTTTAGAAGCAGAGCCTTACATTGGTTCTGCTTCCATAGTCCATACAATCAACCTAGTCCTGGGTCACCCAAATCGAGACTTCCCATCGGGGCTCTTCTCCATTTTGTCCCTCTTTTTTCAACTTGAATAACTTGAATTTCCCGCTTTCTCCCCAGACATAGTACATAAAGCCAGATTCGATGCATCTCATTATGCACATCCTTCCTTCCCGACCGCGATGCCATCAAGTTTTTTCCCGCTCCGGGTACGCCTCTCTGGCAAGACTGGGACGAGGCTGACGAGCTTTGCTGACGGGGGGGGGGGGACGCCTCGACCCATCCCTTCCACCCTTTCTTGGAGGTGGCCCGTAGCGGAGCACGTGGGGCGCGCAGTTTGTGGTGTTCGCGACCGAAATCGGGGTCATCGTTGGGGGTATGCCGCCACTTGAACGAAGCGCGGGCCGCGCTGGATGAATTGTATGGACCCGTGATCGACGTGGGGGTGGAGGGTAGAAGTAAAGACGTGCAAGGTGGTGGCGTCACCGACGCGCAACGTTGCATGGTGACAATATGGATATGTGGCCGCACGCGCGAAAAGGAATTGTGCTACAGCTGTCCTAGTCAAAACCATGATATTTCTGAAGAAATTCTATTATGTAATTACATTAAAAAAGCCGCCATTTCATCCTCTGCGGATTTTCAATGCGATTTGAACGCGCCTACTCTCAAGGAAATCCGATCAAAACTCAGCCTGTGACAGCTGTTCTAGTCAAAACTGTCGAAAATAGAAAAAAACAAGCCGCGCCTTATGTTCCACAAATAGCTGTAAAATGGCGTGCAGGATCTCAAGTCACACGTCTCAAAATGTAGACAATTAAAAAAGCAATAGGGTCATGTGGTTCAAAAATGCAAACCAGTAATTGCACTCTGGAAAGAAATGTTCCCAATAATCAGGGCTATCCATTCCTGGGACGCGCAGCTTGCTTAAAAATGGCCCTGGGACTTCAATGGAATTGAAATGGTTTGCAGGATGTCAAGTCATGCGGCTCAAAATGTAAACTGCTAATTGTGCTCTCGAAAGCGTAATGGCGCCTCGAGTGCGATCTGAGTAGCTGTAAATGTTTGCAGTGATCAGGGCTATCCTTTCCTTGGACGCGCGGCTTGCTTAGAAAATGGCTCTGGGACTTCAATGGAATTGAAATGGTTTTCAGGACTCAGGAACACTCCTGGTGGCCCGTGGCAACGGAGCCTGTAGTCTTGTCGGTACCCGCGACAACGGGGACGAAGGCGCATCCGTGGGTATTGTTATCTTCCAGCAAAGAAAGATTCAGTGTAAAGTCGCTGGGGCCCCTTGGAATTGCTGTTGCTATTGATTCGGAATGGCCTAACAGCACCACCTCCCTTGAGAATGAAGAGCCTCAAAGCCACAGGCTCAATGATGAGGGATCATCGGGGAAACGTCCTCAGCCGAACGCGTTCAACACAATCCTCGGAGGACAGTGCCCGGCATATCAAGTCCCATCCCGCCGGTCCGATGACGCCCAAACACATGGACGCACGAAGAGCATTTCATCTTTCTCAGACCCGAGGCTATCGGCAAGTTTTGGGCCGGTAAGGTCCCGCTCAAAAATTGGTCCGAACCTAAACCGGACCGAGCCGAACGTGACGTTGAGGTTCAAAGATCAGCAATTTCCTGAACCTGAGCCACAGGATCGATTCGGCGTTCGGACGTGGTCGACGGGGTCTTTATCACCCAGCGCCCGACACTGTCGTTGTTGGAGGGCAAGGTCAATGATGTACGTACTGTTTAGTTTGACTTACTTTCGGAAATCTTGTTGATTTCGCCATTCAGCACGCAGTTCTAACCACAACAAACGCCTTTGAGGGCACCGTTTTTGTGAATCAGAGTGTCTCAGTAACGGCCTCAGAATATTCGTTGGACCTCTTCCCTCGGTTCAGCGCTCTCCAAGGCGCGGCCGTTGGTGCTTTGTATCATTGCCTCGGCACGGATTTATTCCAGGTCAATGCTGTTCAAGGGGAATGTGAGTTGTCCATAACCTATCACACATGGTGGCTGAACCGTGCCAAAATCAGCAATTTTCATCTGCCCGACCTATTATTTATTGAATGCTTTTCATGGGCGAGCTTTCGAGGTGCTCCCTTCGTTATTCCACTCTTGCGGTACTCTCAAGTAGTTTCAATGATTATAGGTGGAGTTTGCGATTCCGCCGGGACTGCACTCGCAAGAGGGGCGTTACTATTTCCCGGGAGATTCACCCCCGTCGTTCAACAACCCTGCCTTCATCGACGCTTTTGCCCAATCCTTCACTTTGTTCTTCATCAACCTCGACCCGAACATCAAAGTCGATCTCACTACCATTACACCGCGCAAGAACACGTTTGATAGCGGGCATACGGAAATGCTCTTCAATCAGACGGCTGTCGATGGACTGTCCATGGTTCACGCCATAAGGACTTCGGATGCTCTTCTAGAGCGCTGCCTGTACGCGATCCGTTTTGATTCCCAGTCCATGTCTGGGCTTTTAGTTAACAATCAGAGTAGCAGGGGAAAAACTGAAGAGACAGGTCCCTTGTAAAGAATGTAATTTACCTGTATTTTACATGTAAAGTCCTCGGAAAGTATCGGCAGCATTTATATTACGACACAGTCGCGGCCAGGAAAGCGGTTTCCAGCGATTTGCTGTGATTTTGCAAATACTTATGTTTTTAATACTCGTTTTTCAAACCTCGAAGGCGGAATTTTTAACCTCTGTTTTACTTGTCACCGTCAAAAAATGCTTATGATTTTAGTGGCTGTGTTCAAGCAAATTTAGTGGCTGTCCTTAAATCTCTTTCATCCCCTTGTAGGGGGCATGGAGCGTTTTCCCACGAGATCTAAGAAATAAGTTTATTTCTGGCTGCCCAGCGACAGCTGTCAGAAATTGGTGGTAGGTGACTAGCCGAAGTGCACCATAGGAACTGGAAAACGAACATGGCATGTGCTGGATCCTCGATGTAGGCATAGCAAAATCTGCAAAGCCGCCACTGGTGCGGACCAATTTTCTTTCTGCGCTCTGTCCAACGCCGATGTTCGATGGCAAAACTGTGGCTTGAGAGCACCATCTGAGTCAGTGCACGCCGGTGGTCTGGTGAAACAATTCGCAGGTAGTGCCAGAAGTCCCGAACTAGAACATCATCCCTTACTTCTGCTTGGAGGGAAAGTAAAATATACAGTATTCCAGGCCAAACAAAATCAACCAAATATTCCAAAAGGTGCTTCGCCGGGGGCTAAATTTCTTGTGCCTGCGCTCACAGACCCTTTTTTTTTTTCTTCTTTCAATGAACTTTGCATCGGATGGCTCTCCTGAGCTCAATTCTCAGCCGTTTTCCTTTAGAATATGCTCATTATGCTGGCATTGAAAGTCCGGAGGGCATGGCCTCCTCGAATTTTTCTGATGGCTAATCTAATTGCTTGAGATTTCCAGATTTGTCCCCACCCATCAATCCCAATATGGTAATATCAACACGTGATCCCGGCCTCGCCGCAAGCGACGGCGAGAACAATAACAACTGTTTTCAGTATATTCTGAGTGTGACAGGCATGTTTTGGACGTGCTTTGATAGTGGCAATGCCATCATTGAATGCTAAAATGAATAAAAATGTGTACATGTGTTTATCGCGGAAAAATGTAGAATTAGCGGTAATAAGAGCGTTTTGCAGCTGCATCTGGACCTACTGAGTGAGGAAAGTCGTAGGTACGATCATATAACTAACTGGTCAGAGGGTGCAGGATTTGGATACACTACTGCTGGGCTGGGAAGGGTAGAGGGCCCAGGAGAGGATAAAGGCAGGGCCCGGGAAGAGTAATAAGGCTGTGGCATATGCGGATAAGGTGTTCGGAGATCAGGGGATGGGTTGACGGGGTGAATAATTTGAGGGATCTCCGATTGAGCGGGTGGACTTCAGATTCAAAGACGGTGTGCTTCAGATTCAAAGATGGTGTGCTCACTTTCCGTGCCCAGATGCTTCTGGCGTTGCTCCCCCACCACTCCGTTCTTCATCGCGACCGCAGCTGCTCCTACCTCTCCCTCGAACCCCAACCCGTCCGTGAAGATGCAGAAGTCGCACAATCCTGTCCATCTCGATTCTCGGTGCGCGCGGCGTCTTTGTTTGGCGCGATGCTCGTGGTGAGCGCGGATTCCGGGAGCGGGGCAACTTGAAACAGCGGGTTGATAGTCTCGAAGTCGTTGCGGAAGATGTGGAAGGCCGCGATGAGATGGTGGATGGGCGAGCGGTGGAATCGCGGGATGCGTCGGCAACGGGTGAAGGTGCCACAGATGGGGTTGGACGCAGGGAGGGCGGCGAGGCGGGCGGTGGCGTTGTAGACCGAGCGGTTGAGGCGGAGGTGGATAGGTGCGATGTTAGCATGGTAGTCACAGCAGGTTGAGAGGAAGGATGCATCAACAAGATCCCGTGATGTCATGTTCACAATACGCTGTGACAGACGCGTGCGGGAGTAACGGTGCATTGTTTGTTATTGAATTTCACGGCAAGGAAAACAGTTTTCGGAGGACACGGACATCACGTGCGCCGACTACTATATCGGGAAAATGATCGTGGGGACCAATCTCAAAAGCTAATATCCGTGTTTTGGGCAGGATGGCTGTAACATTAGCAATCGCGGTTCAATTGGCCTAATTTTTTGATACGATGGACTCATACAGTGACGGCAAAAAGAAATGGACATCACCATCTGAGCTCATCTGTGGGCCGAATTGCTTCAAACAAAATTGTGGCATGAATATCGAGCAATTTCATGCTCGTATGAACAGAAAAAACCGTATTATACCTACTTCAATCGATCGGTATAAAAATATTTAGGGTATGGAAAAAAATCGACTTTGCTGGAGTTGATGCCATCAAAAAGTCTTTATCGTGTCCAACAAAGTCAAATCGCATTACCAATTTGCATGTATATTTCGCGCCGTCGCTCTGTGAATTTGTTCTGTATGCAATGATCGCAAACCCGACCTGAACGACGTCTCCATCGCGGAATCCTGCAGGGTCTTTTATAACCACCCTGGACAAGTCAGCTGTGTCAATTCGCAATGCATTGAAATCTTGATGAATTTCGCTGTTCTTGCGGATAAAACGGTCCAGAATTTGTCTGGCTTGTGTTGGGAATAACCACCGCTTATAAATTCCATCTGGTGGCTGAGAAACCGCAAAGCTCGTCATTCGCACCAGGAAATTAGGTCTCCATACGAAGTCACGTTGTGCACTGCCTCCCTCCAGAATGAAGAGCTTCAACGCCCCAGGCTCAATGACAAGGGCAGCAATAGAAAGTTTGAAGAGACAGTTCTGCTTAGAATTCCACTGGCTATCACCTCGGAATCAAGTTCGAGAAAGTAGGTCTCCATACGAAATCACGTTGTAAGGCCTAGACCGACGGACGGGAATGAATATGGTGCTTACAGCACTGCGTCCCTCCAGAATGAAGAGCTTCAACACCCCAGGCTTAATGACAAGGGCAGCGATGGGAAATCTGAGGATACTGTTTTACTTAGAATTCTGCTGGCTATCATCTCGGAATCAAGCTCTAGAAATTAGGTCTCCATACGAAGCCACGTGGTGGAAAGTGCTTAGAATTTGAGTGGCTTGCCGCGGAAAACCAGCCGCTTCGGAAGTTTGGCCTGGAAGCTGAGAACCAGCACATCGTCTCATTTCGCGCAAATAGCGGCAAATGAATTTTCTCAAGGCTGTCAGCACCATGTCGTACCATTTCCTTTTTTCCTCCCACCACCATCGCCGTCTCGTCACTCTCTTCCTTTCCCCCACCATCGAACCCTCCCCTCGTCTCTGCCTTGGGCTCGAGCAACACAACACGCAAATTAGCAACTGGGTTACTCATACTCCTTCAAGATGTCAAGTCCCTGGCAAGCACACCACCTCGAGCTGCCTCCATCTTCCTCAAGCATCCAGGCTCTCGCTTTGTTGTTGTTGTTTTCTCGTTCGTCGGTGACCCCGCCCTCAAGCCCTCAAATCTCTTAGATTCAAGTTTCAATATCTTTCTTCAAGCTTTGTGAAGCTTTCCTCAAGAGTTTGACACATCATCAAGAGCTCTTTGTCACCGTGCCCGTTGAGTCCTGTTCCCCAAGCCTAGCTCAGACACCGCTAGAATTCCGGCTGCGTCCATGTCGGAGCTGTGATCACTGATGCCCATTTCGAAGAGCTGAGTTATAATTTTTATCTCACTGCTTCGCCCTCTCAATTTGTCGTTTAAGGTCGTCTGTTGCCTGTTTTTTGTAGTCCCTGCTTACCGCTTCATTACCTTCATGATTCTTCATGCCCCCCGTATCTGTGCCACTGGTCGCTGCGTCCCCTAGCCAGTAGTTATACATAGATATAGTCTCAATAATAAATGCTTCTTTTGTGTCTTGTAAACAATTGTGTAAATATTAAGTGCAACTGCTGACGTTGCATAGATGGCAAAGCACATAACTGGAATCATTTATCGGGGATGTCGGTTGGAACGGTTTGTATATGTGGTTGCGATGATGCCGTGCGAAGTTCTTGAACCGCCTTATCAAGGAGAGAAATGTCAAGATCTTTGACCAATTTCATCTTCACTTCACCCGCAAACTCGAGTTTACCACAAAACGAGCACTCGTACTGTTTTAGTGCAGTGTTGCTGGTACTTTCACGGAACTCGCGAACAATGTCGTCCTTTTCACTCTGTGAGAGTAAGATTGGAAACGATGTACTTGGCGTGGAACTCTCGGCTGAATTGCGCGCTTGTTTTCGACTCTCTTCAGCAGCGTTGGGAGCTTTCCGCTTATTCAGATTTGAACGGAGATTTAGAACCAAAAATTCAATTGAGGAAAGTGCATGTTTTCCCGTCAATCCAGCGCGAACCGCTTCAGATTCAAGGACGAGGCAGGCATTTGTACATTGGTGTGATTTGAAATCTGGTCGCAAAGTAGCAGCATTTTTCTGAGTCCGCTCAGGTGTGCGAAGAGACATATCTTCGTGGCGGGCTACCATCTTGCCCAGGACACGGCTACTTGAATTGGCGACGACGATCAGAAAATGCATAACAGCATTCTTCTCTTGTAAATCGAGCTTCACAAACGGATCAGGAGTGTCCAAAGACAGAGATGATGGGGCAGGGTCAAATGGTCCATCCCCGCCAAGTGAGAACCGTTGACGAACATTAGGGTTCGATGGATTATTATTTATATTTGATTGATTCGATGATTCAGCCTGCAGCGCAGACGATGATGATAAAGATTTGGCCTGCAGCGCAGACGACGGTGATAATGATTTAGCCTGCAGCGCAGACGATGACGGTAATGATTCAGTCTGCAGCGCAGACACCTGTACGACAGGTACCTCAACAGAGGTAAGAACGGTGGATACTTCTATAGAAGCTACTACGTCAGGCCCACCTCGGGACACTGACGAGGAGGGATCGATGAGATCTCCTCGATGCATGACTGGAAAGGCATTGGTGAGCAAACAGCGCAAACAACAATAGATAAATACGAGAAGGACGGTCTAGGCGCGCATGGTGTCCGACTGGGGCGAATGGACGCGCACAGGGACAAATAAATATCACATATGCAAAGTCGCGACAGCGAGAAGGCAAATCGTGCCGGTCTAACCATCCCATTTCGCCCTACCACATCACAAAGGACCGGAATGGATACGTACCGGAGACAATGTCCGGGGTGTCCGAGATCCCCGTGACTCTGAACGGAGTCGGCTGGACAGAGTTCCAGGAGAAGGCTCTCTGGGGCTGCGATGAAAGGCACAAGGCCATGTAAAGGCAGAGGAGAAATCGTTGAAAGTCGTTTCCTGAATTGAGCTTTGATATTTAGTTTTGATTTAGTTGACTAAATGCCTTGAAGGTTCATTCGGAGGAGCGGGTGCAGTTCCACTGAGGATCGTCCTCCAGGATGCATAGGATGGCTCCTAATACTCGCATTCGGGCTTGACTTTGCCCAACTGAGCATTCTTCGGCCAGAATTGATTCTCGTCTCCCTCGAAAATTCTGGACTTGGGCTATGCTTGCAGCTGCCCAATGTAACCATATGGAGATATGGCTTCAGACAGACAGACAGACATGCTGCTAATTTCACAAAGAGGTAGAGGTAGAAGAAGCAAGCATGACCGACTTCACATATCAATATGATCGTAATACCGCTCCGAGTCAGTAGTGTTTCAGACCAGATTGGAGCCTGGCATAGACAAGGTTTTAGGACAATGTTTGGCAGAATAAAGCAATAGACTCCACCTGTTTTAGTAGCGGGTCAGGGTATTAGAAACACTGTGGAAGGAGTGGATGCCCCGCTCGTTACTTTTCCATTTCCCCCACCTACGCACGTACCTTACGATCGATCGGTCTCACGACCGATTATTTGTTTTGTATGTAAATAGGGCCAATTATTACCTTCTTACACCCAAACTACGAGCATCCCCGCGACCAGTGAACAGAGTACCCCCAACGCGGGTACGTCGCCAGTGAATACCGACCACCCGAGCATCAGAATATCGCCCCCATCGAGTCTTACCGAGCTTCACCCGTACTTCACGCCCACACGGCACTTCTCCTATTTTCACCGGATTTTTACTCTAGACTTCTACGTCTTTCCGGGACCACCTCACCGCTTTTCTCGTTCACCCGTGCACCCCATTTCCGGACGACCGACCCACCTATTCTGTCTACCGACAGAGAACTCGTCACTGCGACAGTGGAGCCCACCGCGAGGGGAAGGTTCTTCCATCGAACCTTCTTCGGGTCATTTGCGTTGTCCGCACCTTTTATCTTCTCACCATTCCTATCACTCCTTCCTGGTCCCTTCATCGCGCTGTACACCCTCGACGTCGACGCCCACGATGAGCTCAACCCCTGTCCGTATCCGCCTCATTTCCCGCATGGCAACCCATCATTCCGCGTCGGCCGAGCGCCCCGATCATCCGAGTCCGACATTCCCGTACGTCGAGCAACGCCGTCACAATCCTGTGCCCAAACCGCGTTCACGCCGCTGTTTTGTGTGCGGTACTACGGGGAGGCATCCTCTTGACTTCCGAGTCTGCCCGCGTACCACCGTCCTTTTGCGCCGATCTCTGGTGAAACTTGACAACAATGGACGTCTTGTATCCATCGACGGTTCGCCGCTGCCCATGACGCGCCATCCGGGTGGTGTGTCTGCGCACCTCATCTCGCGCTTTCGTAATCCTACGCGCATTGTCGTTCAGCCTCCACCATTCGTTCCCACGCCAACTTCTCACGTTCCACCGCGTCCTGTTTACAACGATCACATTCCAGTTCCCCGGCGCGAGTTCAATTCGAGTTCCCCCCATGCGGTTCCTCCCATCGAACTCTTTGCACCCGCACCCGCCGATGACCGTGTTCTGTTTCCCTCGCGCGAGTTCAACTCGAGTTTCCCCCACGCCGTTCCTCCCATAGAGCTCATTGCTCCCGCGCCCGAGCACGTTCCATTGGTACCGGCATCGTTCCTTGGCGTTCTTTTAGCGTGCCTTCTCCACGGTCGTTTCCGTGCCCAGCTTCATACTCTTCTTGACATTCTTGATGATCTGGATTCGGAGGATCATTCGACATTCCGACAACGTCTCCATCCTGTCTTCTCACGCATTCCACATTTCACACCAGTGACGTGACTTCATTTGCTTACTTCCAGTTCCCCGAGTTGCGGTTCATCCTTCCTTCTTTCGAGTGATGTCGAGGGCGACATCAAAGTTCCCCCCACTGTGGAAGGAGTGGATGCCCCGCTCGTTACTTTTCCATTTCCCCCACCTACGCACGTACCTTACGATCGATCGGTCTCACGACCGATTATTTGTTTTGTATGTAAATAGGGCCAATTATTACCTTCTTACACCCAAACTACGAGCATCCCCGCGACCAGTGAACAGAGTACCCCAACGCGGGTACGTCGCCAGTGAATACCGACCACCCGAGCATCAGAATATCGCCCCCATCGAGTCTTACCGAGCTTCACCCGTACTTCACGCCCACACGGCACTTCTCCTATTTTCACCGGATTTTTACTCTAGACTTCTACGTCTTTCCGGGACCACCTCACCGCTTTTCTCGTTCACCCGTGCACCCCATTTCCGGACGACCGACCCATCATTTCTGCTTACCAGCAGAGAACTCGTCACTGCGACAACACAGGATTCAGGATAAAAGTATACTGAGATGGAATAATAGTAGCCCCAGGGTGGTCTCCGGCGTTAAATTTGTATTCACCTTGCATAACCGGAAGAGCACCCGAGCCCAGGACGACATAACTATTGCGGTGGAGATGTGTCAGGCCCCTCTTTCTGTGGATGCCAATTGGTTGAGCTGGATACGTGATCTTGGGCCGCTCAGAGAGCAATTCCGGATTCTGTATGCGAGAAATGATCCAGTCCGGTACGCGGTTCGGGTGCCACTGAAAGGAGGCGTAAGTATGAGGTGAAACTGGTGAGCTACAACTTGAAGATGCTTGGCTGTGGGCATTGAAGTACTAGTAGACATTGGTGGTCAACACCATTGATGCGTGAATAAATCTATAGCACCGTACCATAGCATAGAGAAGTAGCATCTGGTTCTTTGCAGCTCGAGCTTGCATTGCATCGTCAACGTCGATGCAGGAGATACATCGCACCTTTAGTAGCAAGCGTGACCGAACCTCATGAATGGTAAGCGGTTGAGTCCTCCCGAGGCCACCTGGTCGTCAGCAGTTGAGTCGAGCCGTCAATCACTCTGGGGCAGCTATGGCGGTAAATGAGCGCAGGAGCAGAAAGTCAAAGAGGCGCTAAAGAGGGACGGGACACTGAATCGGCGGCATGACACTATCTTTCCGGGTTGATAAACATGAAACAAAGAATTCGCGTGTACCTCAATTTCGGCTGCTGAGCCCTGAACAGATTGACGTAAAGTGTGGAATGGGGAATCCAGAAAACGGAAGCCGAACTACCTACCCAATATGGTGGGCAATCGGTGGAATAGGAGGACTCACGCGTCGTGTTTAGCCCTCAGGAATAGAGCATGTGCGTTTTTGTTGCATTTTCATTAATAGTTGTCATTCAATTATCCCGGAAATCCGTTGTATACATCGGTTTGGGGCTTTTGAGCTGCGTGAATTGTACATTGATCGGACCTATGTGGAACTGGAAGGCTAAGAATCCTACTCGGCGAAATATCGGGCGAACCGGGAATCTCGGCCATCTCGGTATTGTGTTTGATCTTTGGCCCTCGGGTTACAATTATTGGAGACGCGAGTGTGTTCAAAACTTACAGATTCAAGCATGTTTCATTGCATTACATTCAATGATACACCAATGTCGCTAGTTCGAACCGGAAACATGTATTCACCAGTCATTGTTGATGATGATGAGCAGCTGATACGAGCCGGAGGCCCGGCGGGTATCAGCGCCATACCGCAGGATCAATAATTTTCAGGGTTGCTAAATAAAGAGCAAGGATTCGCATCAAATATCAAACGCGCGTACCATGCCAACGTCTGCATTCTCAGGGTTGATGAACTGACACTCCAAAATTTAGGTTGATCTTAACCATAAGAGTCAGGCCCGTGCCGGAAATTTGAACAGGTTGTACCTCAACTGAAGTCATATTGCCGCCCTGCTCGCCATTTTCCATGTTTCATCCATGTCGATGATTATTTGTCTTTCATTTCAAGCAAAGCACAAGCGGACGGACTTCCTCATACAGCATATCGAGAGGTGTGCATCGGTGGACTCCAACTCAGCTTATCTCCGACATCTCACCCACGGATACATTTAGTGCAACAGGCCCTGCCCGGTTGAACTGCGTCGCGTCGTGTTGACTCGTCACGGTGGCTGTCTATAATTGGATCACGTCTCTCCTGATTAGATCTCATCTCGCTTTCCTCTCTCATCCCATCCAGCCCGCTATTCTCTTTGTCTCTCATTTCCAGCACTAGTACTCTTGAATCACCTGGTTTTCTCGACGTTGGGACCATCGTATGCATGTGCAGTCCGAGGTGTGGATAAAAGCGACTTCGAGGTCCACATGCGCGCTCTCCACCAGGCACGACGCGATGAGCTCGCTGATGCAATGAGTGCGTGCTGCAGCGCGAGCCATGGGCATCACATCTCCCTGCTTCCTGTATGTCCCGCTCTCCTTTGTTCCTTAGCTCTCTAAGCCTCTCCCCAGCGGTTCCGGTGACATAGAATAGGCGAGTTTATTTAATTCACAAATGGCTCATCTCGCTGAATAGCCCGGAATCCGAACATTACTGAATCTTGAAACACTTCCCTCATGGCCTGTTGGTGAAACCTCAGAAAATCGGTTGTAAGTGCTTGTCAATAGTCAGAAGTCGAGGAAATGGCTTAAGCTCTGGGCTCGATTGTATGTCAACAGAATATCAGCCCATCCATCTAAACGGTCTCGCCAATTTATTTGAACCTTAGTCTGTGGCTGCTCGTGTTCTCGAGTGTCTCCATGGCGCATCCAACGCACATTGACTTTCAAGGTTTGATTTGAGCTGTTCTGATAACCGGGGTCTGATTATCACCCAGTTCCATTGACTGTATAGCGCGTCTTTCCGCAGCCGGTATTAACACATTCAATACACTCTTGTAGGGTGAGCTTAATTTGCGCTGTTTTGTTAATCTGTGAGCCGATTTTAAGCTGATTAACTACCCAATGTTCCCATGCTTTTGCGTCGCACTGGCCTTAAAACCAACCAGCCTGGTTTGGTTGAACACTGTTTTGTGAATCGGATCCTTGATTACAGCTCTTTGCGGTACAACAGGCGCGGTCTGTTTTTTTTTTTTTTTTTCTGTTTTCGCAAGTTTTCACCAGAACAGCTGCCCTGAGCTCAATTCTCAACCGTTTCTCTTGAAAATAGGCTCATTCAATTCGCATTGAAATTCCGCAGCGAATGGAATACCGGTATTTTTGATCCTTTTACGTAATATAATTTCTTCCGTAAAAACTTGGTTTTGAGTAGGACACCTGTAGCACTCGGAATGCTGCCCCGATTGGGCTAATCTTTGGATATGCTATACATCTGATGTGACTCTAACCAATGTGAGTGTTTGCAGAGCTTAATGTACTCAAACTTCCATGGACAGCTCTACTTATGGTAGTGTCTGGATATCTACTTCGCTAAAGTGTTCACTAAATCACAATCACTCAGTATGTAATATAAATAAGCACAGCATTGTCTAGGGCCACATCGGATGTATAACATATCCAAATATTAGGCCAATCGGGGCAGTATTCCGAATGCTACAGGTGTCCTACTCAAAACCAAGTCTTTCCGGAAGAAATTATATTACGTAAAAGGATCAAAAATGCCGGTATTTCATTCGCTGCGGATTTTCAATACGAATCGAATGAGCCTATTTTCAAGGGAAACGGCTGAGAATTGAGCTCAGGGTAGCTGTTCTAGTGAAACTTGCGAAAACAGAAAGAAAGAAAAAAAAAACAGACCGCGCCTGTTGTACCGCAAAGAGCTGTAACACTGCCGGTGACTCTCTTCGTGGTGTCGATTCGAACAGTGCTTCATTAATCCATGGTTCAACAAACCAGTGAGGCTGCATTTGGATAGATAGAGTAATTGGGGGAGCTTGCGACCCCGATCTATCAGGGGGATCCGATTTGCGTGTC
Source organism: Mycena olivaceomarginata (assembly GCA_029378375.1). NCBI lineage: Eukaryota > Fungi > Basidiomycota > Agaricomycetes > Agaricales > Mycenaceae > Mycena > Mycena olivaceomarginata. Next base: position 100,962 of record JARKIC010000398.1, read on the forward strand.
ACGTGAGAAAACCGCGGTTTGGCTTTGTTTACTAAGTCACGAGATGATTCGCACCACAGCGCTGCCACGCAGCGCCGGTTCGTTTCGGCCGAAATCTATTTAGAGACCGATATCTCACGAGTTGATTCACACGACAAGATGTGCCGCCGCTTCGCTCCGGCAGCCTAAGAGGTGAAGGGAAGAATAAATTGCATCTAAGCTTAAGGATCCAGGGAAATACAGCACTGTAAGAACTAATGAAAGATCAGAAATTACAGGAGGCGCGCTCAACCTAGCAACATTTGCAGATTTGAGTGATCTTGCAAAAGGAAATTTGCATACTGCAAGTAAATACTGGCGTATTTCTGAGCGAAAAGTTGTGGATGGTCGCAAGTGTGATCATTTACAAAGCAATAAGTGGCCATAATGAACAGGCTGTCCCAAAAAAAGCACCAGTTCTCAAGTGAATTTGACTGGTAATACCCTTGAGAATATTATTGGTAGATCCTAAGGATCCCCAAAGTAGTGCCAAAACTGTCCAAAAACGACGAGGGATAGGGTTGAAGACAGCCGAAATAGTTTGAATAGGATGCCGCAAAGACATGTGAGTTCACCCATGGTAAGAGATTGAGATAGAGCTCGACACAAATGATCTGATAACTTCCAGTGGAGCAGAAGACCAGATGGTTGAGGGCACATTCGGAACGAGTACCAGTCAAGAAGACATTGAGGACGGTTGAATTCAAGAGCCAAGAGCAAAATGATTCAATAGAGAGTGGGCAGTTGCAGAAATTCGGATTGCCTGTGAAACTTGAGGGCGTAAATTCAAAGTAGGAGCGGGCAAATGCAGTGACAGCAAAGGCGCCGGAAACTGTCTTTTTATCTTCGCCACGGGGATACGGCCAGAGTAAGAGAAATTGAGCAGGCTTGCAGCACAGTGAGAAGAATACTGCGGCACAGTGAGAAGGATACTGCGAATCGGAAATGTGAATGAACATCTGAAGAATAAATGGGGCAAGACTGCAAGAGCTCAACCAACCCATAGTCCTTTTCATCCATCCATCAGCTTTCCCTTCCAACTGAGCAATCGAGTTTTGTGGTGAAAAGAATACATGGCTGATTCGCCCAGGGATTATTCCTTCAGGTGTGATCCCACCTTTTGGCGTCCACTTTCCTACGCAGTGATATAAGAGCCCCGACATGAATATGAGGATGTCTCCAGCACGATAGCTGTTAGAAGAAGAGCGTGGGTTATTCAACAAATGGTTGAGACAAGGGATAACCAATGTTACCTCAACTTCATACCGATGTCAGGAAGGTACATGGGGCCACCATCGAAGTTCCCGACACAGAAACAAGCAGTCGGCCCGTCATCGAGACCATCCACGTACTCGCCGACCTGTAATTTGTACACGATTGCTCTGCCGAGCCATGGACCTGGATCAGCAGTCTCCCACACCCCAGCTTTGAATGCGGACGTGTATTTTGCATAGTAAGTCGGGAATGCCTCCGCAAAAGCGCACTGAAGGTAGATGGCAACCCTTTCTGTGAGCTTGTAGTAATAATTTACCGCAAGCGCCGCTTGACAGCCTCGAAAGAAATCGCTGGAAGGCATGAAAGGCCCATTCTAGCAGAAGCCTGTCAAAAATGATTTCGAGAGGGAATATCATACAAGTCCTACCTTGTGGCCTTGCATAGTCCAGCACTGCACCAAATGGGTGACCCCCGCCCGCTCCGATATCTCTGAGCTCCCGCCGTCCGGGGAATAGATCATATATTTCTCCTCTTCGTTGTGTCTAATATCTCTGTCAGGAGTAATCGGATGCAGGACAGAGTGCAAAGTCTGGGCCGCTTCCAGCGCCCTCTTGATCAATGACTCCTGTTACGGTATGAGTATTTAGCTAGAAAATGTGATGGATTCCGAACGTTTAGGCCATCATAGTCGTCCTGGGATGGGTTCGAGCCGATAATGTCAGTCAGAGTCCTTCCCTGGGCCCCAGGGTAATCCGTCTGTAGATATTGTGGAGAATTTGAGAATAGAAATCTTATTCAATGGCAAAATACCCACGTCGGTGAGCTTGGGGCATCCTGGAACTCTCCAGGCAAGGACGCATGCAAGGGTTATACCATTTTTGTCCTTGTATATTGCAGACCGTGCATCGTCGGGCTGTGTTTCCATGCTTCTGATACGCTGGGCGGCAGATGATTTGAGATCTTCCGTATTTTTTGGTCTGGCTTTCAGGTCGTTTATATCGACAGAAAGAAGAAATGTGTCTGCATTTGTGACCCAAGTGTGTGCCTTAGCCCGGCAATATTCCAAGAAAGCTTCTTTGTCGGGCAGTGAAATCAAGGGGCTCAATTGAGGTTTTGGAACCTTTGCTGCTCTGAGCTGTGGTTCAATAGATTATTATTAGTGGGATTCCAACCCCGGAGACGAACTCGGGCCTTTGCCAGTTTCATGTCCTCCTTGGATTTAGGTCCCAGTATGAAGTCCTTTGCCCTACGCTTCGAGGTTATTACCTTGACCGATGATGAGCCATCGCTGTTCACTGTCGCCACCCAATGGGTTGAGGGGTCCATTACACTAAAGCTGAGGGGTTACTGCCTAGGCTATCTTATACACTCTGTTCTGGGCAGGCTTCCGTACTCCCGATGTGAGATGGCGGGCTGTGGTTGCTTCCGGCTCCGTTAGACTTCCCGAACCGAGTTCTTTGCACCCTGGGCCAATTGACTTGGTCCTTGGATATGTTATGTATCAGAACTAGTAACAGGGGATGGCATATCTTTTTGGGGTGTTATCCCAACTCATTGTGATTTGGCACTCACTTTCGGATACCCAATTCTGGAGATTTTAGGAGGTGGAATGGGAAATCCACTCTGATCTGGAAATATTGTGAGAATGCAACCATGAACTTTACGCAATTCTGGCTCTATGACATCATTTATAATCCATGTAAGTTTTTGCCTCACAAAACCTTACGGCTGAGCAGGCCCTACCTCCGTCGGGCTCTTACAGATGGCGGGGTCAATCTGACCCAGCACTCAATATCTGGAATGATGACCAGCGTGGACCTTTAGAATGGAGGCTATACACTCGTAGTTCTCAACACAGATTGTGGTTTGGGCCGTGTTGCCGCTAATAGGCGTGCCTTGCTCCTAACATGGACGAACGCCTGGAATGATAGTCGGCGCGGAATGACCTGATGAGTAGGCCAAAGTACTTAAGTAGGGCCGCCCAGGGCCACCTCGCTTCTAGCACGGTGATTGGAATGAATTAAGTGAGTCATCCGTAATATCATCATTGATCAATCCGTAGAGTCACTAAACTTCGGACAGGTAAGGTGGCCTTTTGGCACCCCGCAGCGTAGCACGGGCCAACTGCTAGTGAGCGAATAGAATACATTTGGATATGCAACCTCCCTTCCAAAAAAGGAAATTCCCAAGTTATAAGCCATTTTTCTTCACTTTTTTTTACAGTAACGAGAAGGTTATCGTCAGCGAACTTTTTCTCGTCCACTCCACTGAATTTTGCACCATCATTTGCGGAATTAAATCAGGTGAGAAAAAGTGGGCGGAAATACTAAAGGAAAACGGAGAGCGGCGAATTTGTAGCTCGCATGTGATCATCGCTTCCATCCAAAAGATGGAAGCCAAGACGGATTCCTGATCCTTGACTACTAGGACATCTTATATTTACCGTATTCTGTAAGGTAGTTCAATTCGAGTCGTTTAATCCACGGCTGAAATTGAGACCCATCCATATTCTATCACCGCGGTCTTCATTTTGGAACAGCGTTCCTGCTTGAAACCGAGAATTTTCGGAAGAAATCTCATTACGTAGTTGGAAAAAAAAACCGCGGTATTTCAGTGACTGCAGACTTTAAATACGAATTCAACACACCTACTCCCGGGGCAATCCGATCAGAATTGAGCCCGTGGCGCCGGTTCTGCTGGAAATCGTTGAAAAAAAATAACCCCGTCTGCGCCCCAAGTTCCGTAAAGAGCTGTAAGCCTTTTGAAACTCTCCGGTACCGTCTCTGCAGCCCCGGATTTTCTGGTCATTGCCGTCATTTTGCTCTATTCAGATTCCCCGCAGACGCAATATTGACTTCTCCAGAGGGCAATCAGTGCTTTTCATTGTCAAACGCGTGACTCTATTGCCCGCACTGCAATCCATTCCATTTCAAACGCATGACTGTATTGCCCTCACTGCAATCCATTGGATTTTCCATTACATTTTCAAACACGTGACTGTATTCCGTTGGATTTTCAAACAATTTCATTTCCAGCGCGCTCACTGAGCTGTTTTTTTTTTTGGCCCGCTCACCCGCAATCGGTAGCCCTGGTCATTGCCGTAATTTTGCTTTATTCAGATTCCCTGTGGACGCAATATTGACCTCTCCAGAGGCCCGTCAGTGCTTTTCATTGCCAAACGCGTGACCGTATTAACTGCAATCCATTACATTTTCAAATGCGTGACCGAACAATTTCAGCTCCCGCGCTCTCACCTCGATGAACTTAGGGAATACAACAACCTTCCCCGCGAAGATTTTGGCGGTTGTGATTCCGTTCAGTGATGGTTTGCGCGTAAAGCCCTGCTCCCTAATCTCGTCTGTCTCGCTCGTGATATTCTCATAATTACCGAAATATTTCCATTTATAACTGGTGGAATTCGTACTAATTCTGTGTAGGATCTGCGGTTACTGTGGAGCGCATTTTTTCGGATGGCCGTGTACCTGCCAACAACAGCTCGAATAAGTATGATTGATGGGAGGATACCTAGATGCATTTTGAAGAACGTCATAGTGATTGAGTCGCAATCCCACCGGAAGTGATCTTTTGATGAAAATAGTTGAATTCGACATAACTTCTTGAATTCTCAATCAAATATGAACCTAAAACTGCGATGTCCATCACTCTAAACGTCTCATTTAGGATACCTGCTCAAATAGTTCAGATAGAAAACATCAATTAGAGCGCATCGCGTCGTGCACGCATCATTGTGACTTTTGAAAACGAACTTATTGCCTTACATGCTCTCCTAAGTCACCTGTTCAATAGATTATGGGTTACCACAGCTATGGGTTAAGACAGCTTTGACTGTATACCATTCCATCAACTCGGAGCTAAGGATTCAATGCTCTCGTTGAAGAGATATTCTGAATTCACAAAACAAAATCAAGAATCACGTGTTCAATGGGTCCGAACTGCTCAAATAGAGAAATATTACACCACTTGATTCGCCGGTGGTCAAATTTTCCGTGGGTCTCCCAGAGCACTTATTTCATGCCCACCAACGTGATTCCAACGAAAAATCAATGCCCATTCCACTTCTGAAACAGGACGAAGCAAAATAGTACTACCGATTGGGATGATTACAGGAGCAACTTGCGAGACCGCCTCGCACTCCTGCCGCAGCCTGCCGCTTACGACAACATCGACGCCCTCGAGGAGGAAGTACACATGCTCGAAGACGCAGTGCGAGCCACCACGGAAGAAATTGTACCCTTGTCGAAGCCTTATCCCCAGTCGAAGTGTTGGTTCACCCCCGCTTTGAAAAGGCTGAAACAGGAAAACACCAAACTCCAACGCATTGCCTACCGACAACGCTTCAAACCGGACCACCCAGTGCACGATATGGCGCGGGCAGCAGAGAAGAAATATGCAGGGGCTATCGAAGCAGAGAAGGCGAGTGATGCATATCGAAGGATCCAATCAGCACCCTCAATCCAACGGTTACGACTTGTCCGATATGAGTTCTTTTTCCGCTGGCTCCTGCCGCCATATCCTTGTGCAAGAGGGAATGCAATGAGTCCTAGACAAGGGCCACGGTTCCGCTTTGAATAATTTGGGGCAAGAGCCACCATTGACAATCTGGAATCCGTGTAAAACGAGCGATCCCCATTCGTTCATGATAGCTGCTATCTGCTCCCGCATATCTCTCGAAGGTATCCAATCCGCATCCTCACCAATCTACCGGTTCACTGGCTTCAACGACGTGGTTATTTTGAGTGCTAACAACCGATTGGTAGATTTAATGATGAAACGCCGGTTTCCACTATGGCGTCAGTCACGCTTTTTCCTTGTTTCGTGCTATTTCCGATAGATTGAGTAGCTAGTGCTAGGGCTGATCAATACCAACCAATGAGATGATGAAATTGAAGGAGCTCAACTTAAGTTAATGCCGGTCTGAACCACAGCAGGACTCAAGTCCTGCCAAACTTAAGTTCTGCCCTGCATGTGATCAGCCTGTGCATGTGAGGACCACTGCTGGCGATCTTGCAACTGTAAGGGCTTCAAGTGATGTTCTGTGCTTCTCATCTCGAATGAACAGAGAGAATATCACGCATTCCAGTCCATTGCTATGTATTTGCTACTTGGTACACTACTTATTTTACATCCTTCATGCCTTCCTATATATCCCCGGCGATGTCTAAATATGCTATGTGATGTACCGTACTTCCAATAAAAACGTGAAGAAATAAAAACGTGAAAGAATAATAAAAACGTGAATAATAGATAGTGCCCTTAGGTTCGGAACAAGCCCGCGAAGTTCCGGCCCGGCGCGCCGGGGGACCTTCTTGAAGGGGCTTGCTTCAAAGTCCGCCAAACAAACGGGTTGTAAATGACTTTCGTGCTACTTCAATCTCCACTCAATTTCTTCAATGCAAGCTGGTAACATTAGAACATATGTTAGGGTATCTGGTGCAGTTTCTATGAAAAGAATGTCGGATAAGCAGGCTTCAGAGGTTTGTACTGACCGTTAGCTCACCGTAATCCCTTTTTAGTTGGCCTTGACTCTGCTGCATCGGCAGCGCGAGTGGACTGGGTGCGTTGACGTTTCCCAACAAGGATATTGTGTTCGCTGAAGCTCAGATCAATGTTCCGTGGGGCAATCATTTCATCTGAACCCTCAGCATTTGGGATCAGTTCTTCGGGTTTGGAGGGTGAGGGTGAAGGCGTCACACGAGGAGGGGGGAGGGGAGGTAGTTCTTGGGATGCCCTTCCAAGATTCCAGTTCTCCTGTGGACCAAGAAAATTCAGTATGTGAATATCTGTATAGTTTGAGACATACACGGTGTGCAGGCCCGATATATTCAAGCTGATCATCATCAGCTGCTGAGGCCATATGAGCAACAACATCCCATGTGTTCGCTGCATTGGCACTATTACCCTCCAAAAAGAGGGCAGGGCCATGGTCTGAATAAATTGCACTGAGAGGGTCAAAACTGGCCATAAACTCGTCCAGAACATGAGGATCAAACTCCTGAGGGTTTGAGTTCAACCAAAGGTCCAAGTCCATTGAACTGTCTTGCGGAGATGGGGCAGAGGCCGGCGAAAGGTTCAGAATCGAGTCTATGAGTGGTTAATATTCTATATATACTGATTGATGTTCTGACTTACCACCGAACAAGGGAAGAAGGTCCATCTGGTTCACCATACTAGTTTCCTCAGAGGCCACCACCATTGAATCGGTGGCTAGACCTGTATCAGATTGAGTCTTTTAATTAACTGTTACTCACATGATGGATTGTGCAGGCCAAGGTAGGACTCGCTTCCTGCAATTCATATAATTGAATTGATTGAGACGAGCTCAATTGACGTACCTTCAGAACGAGGTTGATCTCCAAGCACAAGAGGAGTGTTTAAACTTGAACTCGTGGGCTCTTTGTCAGCCCCCGGGTGCCGGCTATTAATCCGGATGCCAGCTAGTGGACCCTGCTTCAATGCGAGAAGTTCAGCATTAATTACGGTCCGTCGAAGGCCCCATTCGCTACGCAATGCCTTCTCTTCCATGATGTCTCTTCTCAGACTCAGAACCTGGGCAGGGAGGGTCGGTTCTATGTTTGTCTAGAGCTATATCGGCCTGCAACGCCTTGATCTGCAACTCCAGCTCCTTCTGCCGAGCCAGGGATGCCTTGTTCTCAGCCATGCCGCTGTCCCGCTCTGCTTTGAGAGTTTCGTAGTTTGTCAGCTGGTCGTTGCGAATTGTGGCACTGCGCATCTTCCAGGTCTTGCGCTGGGATGAGAGCTTCTCCCGTTCAGCGCTACCATTCCAGCGATTTCCCATCACACCCTCGTGTTGAATCTGAGCCAACTCTCGAGCCTTGATATTGTCGCGCTCTTTAGCCCTGTTGAGAAGTCAGCAGTGAAAACAATCCAAGGGAATGGGCACACTGAAGAATTGCGGTGAGAAGTCCCACTCCAACAGATGTCTCTGCATTACGGCCAGCATGGGCGGTTTCCACGTAGTTGCTGTGATTCGGTGTTATATCCCAGTCACCTGGGGTAATTTTCGAAAGGAATTTGTTGATAGATGGTAGGATCCACGGATTAGCCAGCTTGTGTGCATACCAATCTTCGAAGGTTTTTTTTGAGTATTTGAAGCAGAATTAAGCTCGTAATTTACTCACTTGCAATGGCGGGTTCGGTTTGCTCAGTACAGAATTGGTGCCATTCATCAATCTCGACTTGGGTCTGCAGTCCCATGATAGATCTCAGACGCGAGATTACCGGCTGTGGGATGTGGGGGCCAAGTTCATCAATGTGGCTATGGAACAAGTAAAATGAGCAAAATGGAACTGGAAAATTCAGAACTTTACCGTAGAAAGTGTGGGTTACAAGTCTTGAGACTGTACTGGAGAAGTTTGTCCCACTTTCGAGTGTAGATATTGCTTATTTCCGGGTTGTTGTATTCCGAAAGAAAGTCCCCGAAAGCTTGTGCTTGTGGAACCTCCCCGTCCATGATCACAACCCGGCAATTCCCATCTGGATAGAATGGGCGTATCTTCAACTGTTCTCCAGTTACCAGATGAATGGTATCAAATAGTTCCTTGAAGAGCTGAGTGAATGCAGTGCGGTCTTTCTTGTCACAGTACAGGCTTGCAAAAGTAAGACCTAAACAAACTGTTAACAGGTGTCAAAGATACTGGGGTACCTTACGGTGTTTTAATCGGTCCAGGAAACCCGCAACTTCCCATTCATCCATGTCACCGTCAACACGTGAGAAGGTATAATCAATGTTGAGGGAAAGGATTTTGTGGATGAACATCACAATGTAGGGATGCATTGTTACCACAAGTCGAAAGCCATTCTTGCTCATAGCAGTGTGGATGTAACGATCTTCCTTTGCAAGGCTTTTTTCCCGGACACTGAGCTCATGCAGAACACCTAAGAACGAGTAAATCATAGAGCACAACCACACTATTTGGTAATCACCTTCCCAGCCCATGCCGAATGGATGCTCTACCTTTTGTTGCCGGGAGATAGTATCACGGACCTTGCGTTTATTGACATATGCCGGGCTATCATCTGCTACACGGCCTCCACCATAAGCCATCACAGTCGAAGGTGCTGTTTTGGAGGTGGAATTGTTAATGATATAGAGACTAGGAGTAAATTCAACTGTACCATTGAGAAGTTTTTGAACTGTGAGACCCGTAAGTCCTGCTGCTTGGATGGCTGTCTCAAGCTTCCTTGTGTCTTTGACACTCGGTTTTGTATGTGGGTGAGCAGGGTGATTATGGGGGTTGCGTAAAACTACAAATGCCTTCATGCGATGTTCCTCGTCAACAGGGATTAAGATTTGCATCCTAGTCTGACAAGGACGATTGATGATTTCAGCTGGACAGATGCGACCATCAACAACATGTGTATAAGCTGTTGATTGCTTTGAGGCAGCCATAAGAACAGAGTTAATCCCACGTACGACAATTGCCCAGTCCAACTCGCGGGTGAACTGTGAGAACACACCGCTCGTTGATATTGTCATCTGTGGTCGGTAATTTGCCGTCGTTCTTCATTAGGTAGTCCAAGGTATTCACGTTGATGTTTGGCGGGACTTCCCAATAGATATGGTCCCAACGCTGTTCTCGGGACCAGTGGGAACACCCAACAAAGAAATCTTTTCCATACATGGATGGCCCCTGAGTCTTTTCAATTAGTATTAAGGTGACATTTGGCGAGCCCAACTTACATTTGAGTATGGGATCAGGGTCGCAACACCTTCACATTCCACCTTGCATTTCGACCTCACAATCCGACCATAAAATCTAGAACAGCTCAGTGAAAGACTCCCAAACAAAATTGAACACACTGTGAGATGATTCCCCAGACTGAGGCCGCTTCTTTCTCGTTTGCATCCAGCTCGTGGTTCCAAAGCTCTCGCATTGCCTCCATGTCCGGCTTGTACCGCTCACACCCCGCAAACAGCTCTGGATCGATATATTCACAAACATTTACCCCATTGCAAATGAAGTGGCAAGAGCGGCAGTAAATGGGCTGGGTGGGATTGGGACCTAGATTGAAAACCCAGGTATCACCCTTTGTCTTTCCAGTTGAGCCGCGCCAGGACTCCTGGTCCTAGTCAATATGTGAATATGTGCAAACAGGGTAGAACTATATTTGACACACTTGTAATCGGATGAATGCATCGAGAGATAAAATCTTCCCATCTTTGGTAGTGAGCAGGTCCACGCAGTGAGAGCAATCAACTCTGTATGCAATGGACTCTCGTGGAACAGTCCATGTTGACTGAACAACAGTATCTTCAATTGCATCCACACTTAGCTGGCGGGTGATTTTGAGTTGCTGAGGCTTGGCTTTGCCCTTTCCCTTGCTCTTTTTTGACTTGGGCTGAACAGCAAGGACAGGTGAAGAAGGACGTTGAAAGGGAATGAAACGAGTAGGAAGAGAAGCTGCTGATGTCGCCCTAGAATTAGGACCTGTATCAGGCACTATCGGATCCTCTGGCAGTCCATCATTGTCTGAAGTACCATCCCTAGTCATAGACATCGAACTTGGAGGGCGTGAAAGCACATCAGAGGCAAAAGATGCTGGTGAACCAGCTCGAGAAGACAGATACATTGAGACACGACTGCTGGCCCTTGAGTGAGACCGAGAAGGTGCCCGAGAGCTGGCTGGAGTGGAATTCTGGCTGCGATATTGTTCGAAGGTGTCATGTTCTCGAGCCATAAACACCTGGAATGGGATGAGACTGATCCACGCTTCGGTATTCTCAAGGCTGAAGAAGGGATGGTCCCGGTAGTACTCGCTAACCATCTACAAATTATTGGGTCAATTTGTTTTGAAATTAGAAAAAAAAAATTGAAGTGATTCACATGGCTGCGATATGCCTTTAACTGTTTGGTTGATGCATCATCGAGATCCCAGGAGGTAGCAGTTTCCGAGTCATCGTGTGTGAGAAAGAGCTGGTAGCCATGGGAGGTGATCCAAGAAGGTGCCTCCTCTATAGAAAAGAAGGGACTATGTGCTGGATCACTGAGTGCGGATGGAAATGCCTGGCAACAAATGGATATCCCAATTTCCTCCAGGACAAAATAAACTCACAAATTTTCGGTATGCTTTGATCTCTCCCTGAGGGAGGTCAGTGGCGGCAGCGAACATGGGGGATGAAGTGAGGGGACAAGAAGTGGCAATGTATTAAATGGCCCCCACCTCATGCCCTCCTCATGCCCTCCTCATGCCCTCCTCATGCCCTCCTCATGTCCCCCTCATGCTTTCCTCATGCCCGCACAGAGGAGGTGCTTGATCGGCATGGTTAATCTTATCACGATCCTACCTACTTAAATAGGAAAGTGCTCGGTGGGTACAAAAATCGGCGCCGGGTGCAAAACTCTTCAGAATGTCGCATAATACAAGGTATGTTAATATGTGCTATATAGCTTAATACCTCCCCGGGACATTCACATATTCTATATTTCTCTCCAGCCCCAATCCGGCCCTCTGTAGAGCTGTGCATCCGTTATCGGAAATGGCCGATGTCAATGCCGCGGTATTGATGTACATCAGCCGATCACTCCGGTCTTGCCCGCCCATGCCGCCCCATAGCGCCTGATCAGGCTGATCTTGATGCGGAGGGGTCACAGAGTCACCGGCAAGCAGAGTTGCCGAGTACCATTTTAGCCGAGTCCCATTGTTGATGGGATCAAGAATGGGACTCGCTTACCGAAAAAGGAAGTGGGTGAGTCCCACTCCCATTCTTCTCGTCAACCCTCAATTATTTTGACGTACCACGCGGGTCTCAACGCCACCTCAGTCACATCAGGTGGTTGTGATAAAGCGCGCTTCGAGTGAGAAAAATATTCGTACTCATTTTAAGTAATGTTTTCAGAGTGAAAAACTCAAACTGTCTCTGCGAGGAAAGGTTCAGAATGTGGGTGCCGCACTTGCGGTGAATAAATTGGTTAGGGCGTTGGGCAGTGACTGTATTGGCAGCATTGCCAACTACGGTATGAGACACCTGGGGTTGGTCAGTGGAAGAAGAATTTATCAGAGAGAAGGAATAGCTAACATTAGGTGTTTGAATGTTACGCGGACTTTGCCCGCCTGCCGATGGATGTGGTTACGACGAAGAATTTTAGCCGATGTTTGTTAGACATTGCGCTTATGATTGAAGGTATCAACAGTCCCGATTCGGTCACTCAACTGTGAAGCGAAATCATTGGCAGCCGGCAAAAGCCGCAGAACTTGAACTCTTTCAAAATTCTGATTCCACCTGTTGCTAGGACTTCTAATAGATAGCGTGCATCGAACTAAAGCCGGTTATTGCCTGCGTGACTGTCCGCGCTCAGGTATCCATCCCCTATGTTCAAAGAGAGTCCATTTGCACATCTCAGATTTTTTCGACTGAGGGCTGCCCGACAACTTGGATCGTGTTAGTTACATCGCAGACGTGCAGAGTCGGGTTAACTTTCACTCCACAATTCAGTCAATAGGAAGCGAAGGTAGCACATACTTTGTCGTACAAGCACTACGACTCTGTGGCAGCCGAAATCAGCTTGACGCAGGTAATTATTTCTCAAGATGTTTATCATTCCGCGGGAAAATGCGATTTTGCCGCACTCATCGGGAGGGAAGGAGGAACTTGCAAAACAATCCTTGGGGTAATGAGTCGGCGATTGGGATTCTATGACCCTGGATGCGGCGATCAAATCTTTCCTGTATCTTGGCATCAGGATGCATTTCAGAGAGACACCAGGCTCTCCACACGAACCGCGTGAATGAATATTCAGGAAAGGAGTCCAAATGCAAAAATTAGATGCCCGATAAATTCACCTAATGTTGGGCGCGGACTTAAACAGAAATCGGACGAGTGACTTTCTCCCTGCAATGAGCAGTCCGAACAACAGCTGGACATTTGCCCTTTGTGAGTGCGATCTGATAGCTTTGATGAGGAGAGAGCGCGAGCACAGGAAGTCTTCAAGTCAAAGCTGTTTATAAACCAAGACACTTGGAGCCTTAGTTCAAGTTCAAGAGACGGCGTGACCTTTCAAGCTCATGGTACTATTTCGACCAAGTATTCAGTCACTGGTCACAGAGGCCGCTGAATTGAATAATTTTTGAATGTGTCACAGGTCACCAGAGCCGTTGAATACTTAGACATTTAAATTTTTACGGAGACAAAAATCCATTTTTTTCCCCCTTGGTTCCGCATGCCCTGAGGTGCATTTAATGCCAGAAATCATCATAAAAGCATAAAAGACCGGAAATTAACGAGTAGTTGATTGTTTGGAGCCAGTAGCTACTGCTCTCACATTTTGTCTCTAGTCGTGTTGCCGTGACAAGCTTGCCAGAAAATACTGAAATGAATATTGATTGCTGACCCCAGATTTGAGGCGAAAACTGACCTGAATAGGACTGATTCAAGTCGATCTCCCACGTATCACTCAAGATCATTTTGAAATCTCAGTTGAATACTTGAATATTTGAACACTTGGGCTACAGGTCACAGGTCACAGCTGGCTTTGAATTGATGGCATTTGAATACTTGGGGTCACTGGCCACAAGGCTTGAGTACTTGGTCAAAATAGTACAGTATGTTGAACAATACAATGATGATTAGAGTAGAAAACGGGAGTTGGGATGAGAACGACAAAATGCCAAAGGCACGGGGCAAAGTAGCAAAAACATTAAGCATAAAATTCAGCTAGACATGAACCGGGGAACCCTCGTCATGCTCCCTCGTCGAGCAAACGTTCCCCACCGACACCCGCATTACAAATCCCTAATACTGTCTAATGTTCGCCAGCGTAGTTCTCAGAGTGCGTAATGTTGTCTCGCGCAGGCTTCTTCTCAATCACCGGGACGTCCGTGCCGACAACGGAACTAAAGCGGTTGACATTGAGCCTCTGAGCACTCGAGCCGTTGCTCATCTGGACTGCCTGCGAAGTGTCGACCTTGCCCGTGCACCGGCCCCCACTGGGGAAGATGACATCCGTGAGCCGACCCTCGTAGTTCCCGAGCTGGTTTGCGATATTCCCAGAAGCGATTGTGTAGGCGGCCAGCACATTCCGGATGAAAGCAGGTCGGAAAGCCCGAAGCGGCCCGGCCTCGGCGAAGGCCTCGGGCAGTGTTGGTGCGCGCGTAGGCGGTCGGTACGTACGAGTTTCTTGTTGAGGGCCCCCGACCAGTGTGTCGTCTGGCTGTACAGGCCCGCCCTCGTCCAGACGTCCCAGGGCGGCGTCGTCGAGGATATGGGTCGTCTCATGCGCGATGAACACCGAGGATGGTAGCACCCCTCTGATTACGGGGACGCCAGCCAGGGGCTGTAGAAAGTGCGTCGCGGCACAGGATTGGGCACCGAGCTCGGCAGCACGGCGACGGTTGGAGGATGAACTGGCGCGCCCCCAACGGGGATGCGGCCGAGGCTTGTCGATGATGGTGTCCCAGGACGTCGACCCAGCGCTCTTGTGCCGGCAGACGGCCCAGGAGGCGTCGCAGTCGGGTAGATGGTAAAGACGTTGCGAACCTCGAAGTCGGATGGATTAGGCCAAACGTTTTGGCCTCGTTGTAGCAGTATTGTGGAATCCAGCCGGCAGCCCAAGCCGTGGACGATTGGGTGTGTGCGGCCAGCTCGTTCTTCAAGTCTGACTCGAAGAAATCTGCCTGGACGTTGCTCCAAATGAAAGGCTTGTTAATGGTCTGCGCTGCCACGCTGAGGTGGAGAGAGAGCATAGAGGCCAAAGAGGCTATAGTGAGAGTGACAGGCGGAAGCATGTTGGTGGTGTAAAGCGTTGACACTTGTGGGTGCAGCTCTCGAGATAATTCAGAAACCTTTCTGTGGTGATTATGCTGGCGTTGAGCATGAGGTTTATATAGTCTAATTTTCAACCCGGAACCGGTGGAACTTAAGAGCGCTGAGACGTGCACCGAAGCGGTCTGGTTCTTGGTAAAGTTTCAGTGCGTGGCAGAAGCGGGTTAACACAAGGCCAAGAGTGAAATCTCGGTGATTTCGGGAACTTTCCGGAGGTGAGTTTCAGCGCGCACCGGGATCTAGACTGCCATCAATTAGCTTAAGAACCGGGGTCAATGATATACAAGGACAGTCAGCACCACAATGAGCAAACACATGCGAGAAAAAGGCAAGCCTGTGGAGGATGGACCTACTGGTTATGTGGAGTGACACTGGAGTAGTAGTAGCCGGCGAGTGGTATGCACAAACCCGCTGTTTCTTTTGGCTGGCCCCTAAGCGAGCAAACGGGCTTGCCAAGCCAAGAAACGGGCTTGTTAAGCCGATTCTCGGGCTTGGGCTCTGATCTAAACCCAAGTCCAAGCACGAACAAGCCCGAACAAGGTCGTTGGCGCCGGCGCAAACCCGTTTGGCAAGCCAAAAAGTTAACTCTCCTTACTTTCGGCATTGGACGTCATTCAGGCTCTCTATTCTGAATGTCTTGATGGGGATCAAGTATCAAAATCTCTTTATTCATTGCTCAAGAAACAGGAAGCGAGACAGAAAATCAGATGTGTTTCTTTCGCCGCATGGCCCGAAGTTTTGGCATACGAGGATTTCGAATACAGTAGATCCGAGGAAAGACATTCACAGACAAGGGCCGGCAGGGCTTTTCCATGAACGTTTCGGAGTCTGGCAGGGGCTGTGTCTTGTGCGGCCAGGATCGTCCGGATCAAGGTTTCCTATACAACTTCTGATTTCTTGCGTGTGGGTCCTGGGGATTCTCTACGGTTCACTTTCCATCATCTTCTTAATGAGAGATTGAGTGCAGGCCCAAATTAGAAAGCGCGAGAGATTAAAGATTCGAACGACTATTGTCGAAGTTCTAAGTCGAATATGGCCGTTCGAACGGGTCCCAGCTGAACGATAAACAAACAAAACCAAGCCTTCTTGAAACTCATGAGGCTGGGCAATTGAATATTCGGACCCGGTGGATTTCCACATGCTTATTGTCACTGGCATTTTTCGGAAAAACGGACATATGCGCTCTGCACGGAGCCGGACGAGCGAGTGAACTATTTCCCTCCAGTCCGTGTCTCAGGCGGTTATAAATCTACCTTTTTTGGAACACTTTTTTTGGTTGCCGGTATTCGGGTCTTGATCAACACTAGAGCACTACTATATACCAGAAGAGTGGGAGTGGGACTCGCCCAGTCCCACTCCCGGTAAGCGAGTCCCACTCCAAAAAAATACTCGAAATACCTTCCAATAGATCGGGTAAAATCTATCCCCATGTATGACTAGATCCCTTTTATTTTGTACAAAAATTCATATAATATCCAAAGCAATTACTCCGTTGTATAAATGAGTTACAGTGCAAGAGACGGACATCTAAACGAGCGGTGCTCTCCAATTATGGTCGCAATATCTCCAAAGCGTCCAGTTGAACTATACATATGTTTTCTGCTTAGTGCTGAAAAGTTTTAGTTCGCTTCAGGTTCAAAAACTTCTCCCTAAATGCCGCAATTAAACCCTGGCTTGATTCAGGCGATTGGTGTGTTGAACTTGCTTCAGGTGCATTGTCAATTTTGCTTCAAACACGTTGGAACCTGGTAAATGTGGGCCTTCTCAGCAACACAAAAGTGCATCCAATATGGCCAGGGATGTAATTTGGCTCTGAATGAACCTTGTGAGGGCATTATTGAACCCAGAAACGAATTGGTCTATCTCATTTTCGTATAATATCAGCTTGGCTGTTTATTCCTCCATTCAAAGGACATGGGTTCTCAATGTCTGGTCAATGCCGAATGAAACGAGTTTATCAGTGACTGTCGCAACGCAACAGGGAGTCGATGGGCCAGTGACGCGCACTGCCGCGGTATTGACGCGCATTGACGCGGCACTGACGCGCACTGTCAAGATCCGAATGAAACATATTGCCGAAGTCGTTGCTGTCGGTTCGAATGTCGGCGGCATCAGCGAGAGAGACACAGAGATCTTTCGAAATCAAATGCGTCGCGATATGTGGTACCAGAACGAATTATATGAATAAATGTTGTGGGAAAACCTCGGCGGGGCGAATTGTACGCGTCTCGGTGTCAAAAGCATGTAGATCTGCAGCGATGATCGCTGTGATGTTGCGGTCAAGTCTGCGTCGTGTTTCCTCGAAAACCGGAGTAAACATGCGACAAATTGTTGTCACGATAATATCGTTGCCTTGGGGACCGAAGCTAAGAAGAAATCAACGGTCAATATTTGATAATTGGGTTGAATGATACCCACTATCCCGCCCGCCCGTGCAGGTTAGCATATTCATAATCACCAGGGCCATCGCGTGCAAAAGCATGAACCCGTTTATCGATTGCCTTCAGGAACTCTGTCCAAGCGGTGCAGTACTTCAAGGAGAATCCGTCCGTGGTCAAATCGAACTCCTCCTGTTCCAGTGCGAGAATTTGAGTGTCGAAAGACAACGGCCAGCCCTTTTTTCAACCAAGTTCGCCAAGATGTTCTCGCTTGAGCTCCGAGGAAATCTGGGCACAAATTTGACCTTCAATCATTTCCACATTCCACCGTTGGTCTCTAGAACTCGACAGAAGGGTAGTGCGTTGCTGAAACAGTGTAAGGAGACTTTCGCTAAGGTTGCCGGGTGAAAGGCTTTCTGTGCAGCCATAGACAGGACACTGAGAAGGAATTTTGGAGGATAGTACATTCAGACGCCCCGGGACATCACGGCCGTAAGCTTACACACCTCGTTCCGGTATCGTCAGTCACCTAGACCGTAGACGCTCTAAACATCATGGGGACAGAGGCCTTGAGCCTTTTCAGAGACGGCGAGATTCCCCGTCTATTCCCCCTCTCCTCTGTTGTAAGAGCGCAGGCAACGTTCAAGGAAATGGTCGAAAACAGTCATCTTTACCAAGGCCCTTTATTTTCCGCGCTTGGCCGTTTTATCCAGGACGGTTGTGTTTTACAGTGCGTAGCGTATCAGCGCAAGCCTGTACCCGACTACCAGCACCACGTGCCCTCGCTGGGAAAACTGCTTGGATGATCTTTCCTTCCACTTCTACGAGCAGCCGGTCGATGGCTTGAACCCGTCTGCACCCAATTGGGTCTCCGTCCAGGACCTCACGACTTCTATGGTGAATCAGCTAAACACCACCAAAGTGAAACAATCATTGATGCCATCACTGATGTCCCAAATCAACCGCAGAAAAAAAATCACTGTTGAAAATCTGGTAAATTTGCTGAAGTTCCCTTGAAACTATCATTCTGCTGCAATAAACGAAAAGCCATGAATGTAGAAGATATGGTCCCAGTAGGAGAGCCAGGTGGGATGATAACTTTGTTGGGGGATAGGGATATCTATCATAATACGTGTTGATTGATTGATTGCATCACTGATGTCCCAAATTGCCGGGATGGAAAAAATATTTGTTATCAGTTTTCAGGCAATAAGAAATCCCTCTTGAGGGATTACTCTACCATCTAATTGGAGTGTTTTGGCTAGAGGAATAGAGGTAGAAGCCATGTGTTGAGGTGCAATAAAAGTTGTTCAAGTTTGGTGGTGTTTAGCTGATTCGCACCATAGCATGGCGCCAAAATTGAAACAGGCTGTGTGGTGTATGTCCAAAATAGTGCTTTCTAACCAGCGCGCAGAACTTGAAGGTGGATTCTTCACTTGCCTACAGCAGAAGAGGGATCTCTGTAGCCTTCAAAATGGGGAGCAGCTTCCTGTTTATTCGGTCAGGCCGACAGCCCCGGATGCTGTCGTTTTACCCCACCACAACATCCAGTTCATCCTGGGACTTAACCGCGACTCTTTTTTAAAAATTGTCGGGATTTATCGAGAGGTGCACTTTAATATTAATTACGATGTATCACCTTGCTTACAATTCTCAGGAATTTCGCCTGAGAATGTGCAATTTGATGGAGGACTGGCTTCACATTTGTCTTGTTGAGCACAACATCCCCCACCGCCGCTTCCCACCGGCCGCAGAACTTGGCATTCTCATGTACGGCACGCCCCCAGAAATAGAGCGAAGCAACAATGCTCAAGACACCGTTGATGCCCCACTGGTAGAGTGGGCCCCACTCCCTTCCTCCATCTCCATATCCACCCACCACCGACCACTGCCCGTCAACATCCTTTGTTCTCCACACCGGCTGAAGCGAGTTCCACCACGCCTGCCACTGAATGGCGTATGCCGCAGGGTAACCGGCTCAGTCCCCTTTCTATGGCAACATGGACTGGACAGCTTCAGTTCTGCGCCACGGCCGTTCGGCATGTGTGCATCAGGGAAAACCTCCTTGGGAATTTTCCGATATTTTTGCTCAAAATATCTTTCACCAAAAAACTTTTGGAAACTTCAGGTATTTTGAACAATTTCCACGAAATGTTGCACAGAATGACTGAGAATATATGTCATGGTAAGAAATTCCTTACTTTTATGCAACTTTGTGGGTCAGGGCTGTGAGATTGTGAGAAGAAACACCTCATATCCGAATATGAGCATACTGTTTCCTCCTCCATGGGCTGTGCTGGGGCAGGCATCGTCAAAAGAAGCATTCGTTCCTCCGACTTGCGCTTTACAATTGCGGCAATCATAATGGGGTAACCATTAGCAGCGCCGAGAGGCAGAGGTGTAGCATTCTTGGGCTTGACTGGCTGACAGATTATCTTCTGCTGGAAAATGTGCTGTGGGCGGCAAGGAAGAGCGGAGGCTAGCTTTTCGAGGAACATGTCATAGGTATCTTTCAAGGAAAGGGAGAAAGGGCCCTTTTTTGATGACGTCGTCGTCTGTTTTGGATTTCGCCTTGTGGCCTTTCAGAGTTGGAGCTGGAGTCTTTGGGATATGGACGTAGACTGCGATAGAAACTGGAGGTTTGAGGAGGTCATCATCATCATCATCAAGATCTATAATTTCCGTCTTGCGCTTTTTGCGTGATCCGTCGCCGGTAGAAGATGAAGTGCTGGGTTGTCTCATGGCATTGGAACGCTTTTTCGTCGTCGCCTTCTTCTTCTCCAGCTCGGGTGTTGTCACAAGCAATTTACGAGCCGCTACAGTGTCTACGTCTCAATCTGTCAAACTGGTCAAAAGGTAACATTCGCACCCTGGGGAACATCCCTAATGGTGTCGATAACCATCTGTTTACCATTGAATGGCTCAGCATCGTCGTAGTCGACGTCGGAAATCGATGTGGTGAGAGGAAACGAAACGAAGAAGGAATTTCCTTTTTGGGAAGCGCGCCAAAAAAAAATCGTATTTGCCATTATTTACAGGAATTGCAGTAATGTAATGCTGATCCCTATTAACGAACACAAGACTTGTTCTCAGATCGTGTGGTTTGGGTCTAACAAGCGAGGTACGAGCTTCAATTGTTAGAGCGTCTGTGGACGAGACTTAAGCTCGAATCCAGCCTGTCTATGAAAGCAAGCTTGTCGATAGACAGGCCGGTCGACCAACCGTTCTTTAACGATTACCTCTGCGATTCTTTGTATCTCTTTGCGCACATCCCCTTCTGGTATATCCCCTTCCTTCTGTCTCACTCCTGGTTCTCATTTCTGAGCGTTAAAGTTCCTCTACGCAGTTTAATTTTACACTTGAAAACCCCATGTGGCTCAGCAGCTGACCGATGCGCAGCCTTTCTTGACAGGATGCTGTTCAAGGCTGTTCATCGGTGCTGTTGTTGGCTACGGCGCAGGTCAAAGATTGTAATCAAGCCAGGAGGCCACGTAGTCTCCACGAAGGGTCTCGAGATCCTTATAAAGAGGCAGCATTTCCCACCTTCGCCTGGACTAGTAATCTTTCGCCCACCTCTCTCTGCCGTGCCTCAATATACTGCCTGTCCTCAACTCAAGATTGAAATTGCAACCATTCTTTCTGGGATTAATTCATGCAATGACGTCTCAACGCTACTACCTTCTTCTGGGGATCTATGGAATCGAGCTGCTTTGCTGATTCTGGAATACTTTCTCGGCGGTCTCAGGGAGGTTATAGCGTCAATTTTATATCGTTCTTCGCATCATTGGTCTAAACATGCTAAGCTCAGCTGCCGTGGCCGATGCGACTACCATAAATCTCCCGCCTGGCGATCTTTCTGGCTGTCTCATGATCCTTTGGATTGTCCTTTCGTATTCAATTTCTCGATGTCTTTTGGGCCACGGCTGCTCGATCGAGTGGAGGCTTACTTCATCCGCTTCAATGAATCCGATTAACTGTTCGCTCCTCGGCAGTGCAATCACCGCATTTTTTTCTCTTCTATGGTCCTTCGATATCACTGTGTTTATTTGTCGGACGCCGGATGGTTCCACCTTGGGTTTCTCGCACCGAATTTCGAGTTCGGGGTGCGCGCGTTCAATCAACTTCCTTCAAAATACGCTGTCCTCCAAAATCGACCAGCTTTGACTCGCCCACAATTCCTGGATGAATCAATGTTGCCTACTTTGTGTCTTTGAATTCAGTCTTGGCCCGTCACACCCGCAATTCGATCAATGAATCCATTACCTGTTTGGACGCAGTTCCCATACCATCAAACAGTTCAGGCCTCGGGCACAGCAAAATTTTCTGTGATCGCGCGACTGTTAGGGCTATTTCAATATAAAATTGACGACCTTATTTCTTTCTTACGCTGGCATTCAACCTTTTACCTCGCAGTTGGAATTCGTGAGAAGCTTGAAGATAGGCTAATCGCGGACCACCTCTTGCGGTTGTAGAATTTTCTTGCATTATATTCTGTACACATGCAATGGATAATTTTCATTTATGAAAGTTCGTCTCGCATCATAATTCCGGAGCGAAGCGGAGGTCCGTCTTGTCTGAGTTTGAATTACAAATGCAAATTAGTTACCAAAAAAGGCTATTGAATTACTCACTCATTTCTTCATCAACCCGCAATTTTCTTGGATAGGAATGCTCGCGCATCCTCGACGAATCTGTTGCAGGTTATCCGAAGTCAAACTTTGAGATTTTGAGAGTGCTAGATCAACATTTGCATCCTTTGTTGTTGCTTGTGTCTGACGTCACTCACTCGGTAACCGCGGTCCGGAATAGCCTTTTTTGGTAAGATTTTTGCATTGGTAATTCAAACTCAGATCGACTGGTCTGTCTATCGACAGGCTTGCCTCCATAGACAGACCAGTCACTGGTCTAGACGAGACTATGGTTTGGGTAGAGGGCATCATATCTGTGGGAGTGGGCAGTGCCGGTGGAATCACTGATCTCTTTGTTCATGTTTTTTGATGAAGCCTCCCCGCCAAATGGTGATCACACCCTGCCGAGGGTTTTTTCAGACGGCACAGACCCCGGCTGCTCAAAGTTTGGGAGCCAAAAGAATTTAAATATGTATAGCTACGGGATGTAGTTCGGAAGTACAGAAATTCCAAGTTTCAAGCTTCACCCAGCGACCGTGCTCGCGGAATATTTAAGTCGTCTCCAATCCCAAACTAGATCCCGTAGACATCCAAAGTTAAAAATATTTGACGGCCGAAGATTGATCGTGCGAGGCCGGAACAAGTCACAAAATGCTTTACAATCTGGGACGCATCAAAGTGACCCGGACGCGTGACATCACACTGTGACCCGACGCGTGGCCATCGTCGACGACGCTCCTGCTCGCCCCATCTACGTGTTTTTCGCTAGGCAAACAGGTTGGACTGTGGTACGTGCTCAATGAGTCGTTTTTGATAGCTGAAAGGCTTACCCAACGGTGTATCCTGGCTGCAGAGCAATCACACCCGCAGTTCTTCTTTCTTCTCGCTACACTGTGTCGACCTCTTGCTGGAACCTACAATGGGAAAAAAGGCGACCATCAAGTACTCGAAAAAGCGCTCCCCCGCTCAGCAGGCCCAATCCAAGTCCATGCGCACGGGCAACAAGGAGAATGTCCTACCTCTTCTTCCGACACCGGTCACCGCAAAAACCCCGCGGAAGGCCAGAGACTATAAAAAGGAATATCAGAACTTGCAGCGGAAGCATCGGCATGGAGTCGACCACCGAAAACGCCTTCAGCTAGCTCTTGACAGCTACAAAGCAAGAGACGGTGACAATGTACTGGCCGCGGACTTGGCCAAGCACCGTGAAGCCGAATTGCAGCGTCGCGAGGCCGCAATGCAGGGTGCGATCGACAAGGTCCTCTCTAAAGGTGCCAAGGAGGCGGGCAAATCCACGCGGCAATGAAGGCGCTCTCGGCGCCTACCGTGTTGCCGTCCGAAGGGAAACCATCCCTTACTCTCCATCAGTACAACTCACTCGCGATGTACCGACGGAACGATACCCAGGACTTCATGGATGCCGTCTTGACCGACGAGGACCACGCGTACATCATGCGTGAAGCCCGGAAGATCGATTCTGACGGGCTCGAACGGTTGCGTCGTCAAGAAATTGTTGATTTCCGCATCAAGACCGCGGACATGAACAAGGCGAAGGCCCTTGCAGCTGCCCGAAAGGCTTTAGAAACTCGCCGGGAACTTCGCAAACTTCCTATCATCACCAGCACTGCTGACCTCAGTGATCTCACCATTCCGAAAATTCACTTACAGCTCAACGCTCTTCGACTTCGCGGTGTCCCGAATATTTTGCCAAACAGCAGATACGCTCGGAAGCCGGCAAAATTGGAAGCTCTCGAGGTGGCTTTGACTCTTTACCTATCTGATCTTTCAAAGTTCCCTCTCCCTCTTGATCCTGAAGCTGACCTGGCACCCGAAATGTTAACGGTCGATGCGGCAGTTGTAGATGATTGGGTGGCTGAGGAGGATGTTGAAATGGAGGAATAAACAGCCACACAGCCCAATTTAAATTATTTTAAACCATAGATCATGTATAACAATCGATACAAAGTTCTTTGAGGCCGGATAACGCACCGGAAACACTCTAAATGAGACGGGAGTCAGAATCAGCAAGTTCGGCGCCCACATGAGTGGCTGTGCATGTTCCCATCAGCCTATCAAAATCCCATCGCTGCCCACTCCCAATATCTGCCCGTACGGAAGGAATAACAAGCAGAGATTTCTTTATCACTCCATCAACTGAATCCCCCAGAATATGGCAAACTTTTGCTAAGCTTTTAGAAGACTTGATCTTTCGTAACCGTGCGAAGCACACCCTGCTGCGGTGCGCACCGTCCAACGCCTAGTCACTACAACCCGACTATGCACGTGTGCAAGTCATTTTGCGCCGCCGCAAGTGCTTGGACGACGCGGACAGTGGCAGCGGGTGCGTCTGCCGCTAGCACGACCGGGTGTGGATAGACGCGAAGGTGCACATATGCCCACAGCGCGCTGAAAGCGGACGTGGACGCGGGTGCCCTTGTTGGTGGAAAAGGCCAAAATGCCGTATTTCCGGTCTTGGTCGTCAATGCCGGCTTCAATGGCGCCAAGAGTGACAGGCGAACGTATCTCGAGGTCCTGACAGTGATTCGGGGTAGAAATTGTGAGAGAACCGCGATGGGACAGCCGTAGACGAGGGAGATGATTTCTTTTCAAATTTTCTGGCCCTTTATTGTATATTATTGGGGTCCGCAAGGTCAACGAAAAAAAAAGAGGCGCTGTAGCAGTACCCAGTGAGACAGCCTCGGAACCGTTCCGACACACTGGTGCAGCAGCAGATCGCCTTTCGAGGTTTTTGACCCATCATTGTATATTATTGAGGTCTGCAAGGTCCATGGAAAACAAAAAGGTGCTGTCCTTGTGTTGCAACCGTTCCGACACACTGGGGCAGCAGCAAATTTCTTTTCGAGGTCCACAAGGTCAATGCAAAAAAAAAGGTGCTGTCCTGCTGCCTTGTGGCGGAATGGTTCCGACACACTGGTGCAGCAGCAGATGGCCTTTCGAATTTTCTGACCCTTCAGTGTATATTATTCAGGTCTGCAAGGTCAATGAAAGAAAAGAGGTGTTGTCCTTGTGTCGGAACGGTTCCGAAACACGCAGCAGCAGATTGCCTTCTGAATTTTCTGACCCGTCATTGTATTTTGTGGAGGTCTGCATGGTCAACGAAAAAAAGAAGTTCTGTCCTCGTGTCGGAACCGTTCCGACACACTGGTGCAGCACCAGATTTCCTTTCAAATTTTCTTGTAGATTGTGGAGGTCTGCAAGGTTAGCAAAACAACAAAAGCAGAGGTGCTGTCCTTGTGTCGGAACCGTTCCGATACACTGGTGCAGCAGCAGATTGCCTTCCGAATTTTCTGACCCATCATTGTATATTGTGGAGGTCTGCACAGTCAACGAGAAAAAGAGGTGCTGTCCTTGTTTCGGAACCGTTCCGATACACTGGTGCAGCGGCAGATTGCCTTCCGAATTTTCTGACCCATCATTGTATATTGTGGAGGTCTGCACAGTCAACGAGAAAAAGAGGTTCTGTCCTTGTGTCGGAACCGTTCCGACACACTGGGGCAGCAGCAGATTTCTTTCAAATTTTCTGGCCCTAGTCACGCAACAATAATTGGATATTTCTTATCCCTCTGGTAAAAGTGCTCCTTTTAATGAGAGGAAACTTTTGGCTAGAGAGATTTGTATGGCATTCAAAATTGGGGGAGCCATTCTTTTGGGGTACCGCGCACTTCCCAGCGTGTCCTGTCTGGGCAACGGTCTGGCCACACGCTTCTATGTCATGGCATAGATTCAGGCAATGTGAATGAAATATCATTAAGCTTCCAAACTCAGATTGTAAGGATTATTATCTTAGGTAAGGCTACATAGAGTGTGCCCATGAATGCATGCCCAAAATACATTGTCCATTCGTGGAATACACTATAGGTCTTAGCTTGCGTTGGGAGACTCAGAGAGCGTAGTTTGAGCAGAGTCCCCTTTCGGACGGGCACTTTCGAAGTTCACGCAATTCTCTGTTCAGTATCTTACATAGTTTGTGAGTTAAATTAATAGGTATACACATATTCCGGAGCAAAGCGAAGGTGTGTCTTGTATAGGAAGAAGCAGAGAAGTCTTTCAAACTCCGCTCACGTTAGTGGCTTCAAAAATATTTAAAAAGATTTAAATGCACTGAAGCAATGGGTGATTTCCTTTTTTTTCGTTTCCTCCTTTGTCTATCCCTCTCTGAACGATAGCGAGCACCGCCCCCATACAACAAACCCTCAATATCACAGTCGGTGCCATGCTCATTGGCCTGATGGTGCAGCAATCACTCGTCGGATACATAATTGTGCAGGGCTGCAGTTACTACAGGTTTCAAGGACCGAGATTCACAATTGGTTCGGTACGGATGGCTAAGTATTGGCCCGAATACCGCCGCTAATGGATCTGGAATTTAAGAAACAAGAGACCCAAACACCCACGTCAGAGGCCGAGATAATTGACCGCTGGGTGGCGCTGATCAACTCCACTCTGAAGAGAGATCAGTTACTCACAAATCGAGCCCGATTTGGATCTCTCACCACGAAAAAGCAACTAGTGTTTGACACATGGAGTGGTGCGCTCCTTGATGAAGATTCCCTGCCGGATGATAAGATAAAAATGAAGGGGGTTTTAGTGGGTATACGGCCGAACACTCGAAACAATGGAGTAGGATAATACCGAGCAGCCAGAGTCCCACACGGAGGCTTGAAACATGTGCGTAACGGCATTTCCTCCTGGATCACTTCCCGGCTGTACTGGAAACAGTTCTACCAGCGGATGTGCTTGGAATGCTTTGCAGACTGAGTATAAACGCTCCAAAAAAAAAAAAAAAAAAAAAGAGATTAAACAAAGAATGCCTCCCGGCGGCAAGGGAAAAAAGCCGTATGAGCCAATGTTATGTCCTCGGGTGGGCTACCACCGCAAGTCAAATTCAGTGAGTGGGAGTGAGATTCTGTGCTATACAAGGACTTTCTTGGTGTGTTATATGCTCGCATACCTGAACATCGGATTTAAATTGGCGCGGAAATCAGTCATTCAAAGTGGGGATTTATTGGCCTTGCATCGCCGCACATGGTGATGATCATCTAGAGTAAGCTGCACCGACCGTTGTGGATTGCCTTCTCACAGAAAAAGAAAGAAAAAACTTGTATCTCAGGCATGTCCTTGGATGGACCCGAACCACGACTTCTCCCGTTTGTCAACGACCCAAGCGCTCCGTTGCTCGTTGATGATGTTTGTTGATGTGACTAGCTTCATGGCAGAATCACCGACTGGGGTGAGTTCAAACATAAATTGTGCTTGTTTTAAAAAGTTCCAACCACCAGCTCTCTCACAAATTTCTAAATTCGCACCACAAGTAGGTAAGAGTGGGTTTCGGTAAGCAAGGTGACTGAGAACAAAAGATATATTTGAGATCATTCATGAATCCAGGGTGGATGTATCGAAATTAGTTTAATGATAGCAGAGGGAATCATGGACCGAGAGTGCAGTGGCGGCAAGAATGAGTATCAACTGCACACATATGATGACATTCAAACTCCTGGATGGTGCGACCATTTCTACTTTGTCAAAGAGAGCAACATCGATGGCCACTCGGCGCTACAAATAGGATCAGAAGACAACAAAAAATAGTCTCAGTCTTCAGTACACGCACCGGATGCTTCGGCGCCTCAGAGGGATCTTCAATAGCTGGGAGGCTGTCCTCGTGCCAAGAAGTGTGATCTTCCATTGGATTGCAGAGTGCTAAATCAATTTCCTCCTGCACTGGAAAAGTGTCTCCAATGATGGAGCCAGGCGAATCTACGGCCTCAAGTTGTGAGCGAAGAAATTCAGAATTTGAAATTAATGGCACACCAGATTGCTCATCCCATGACTCAAAAAAGTCTACCGTGCAAGAATCTGAGACTCCAGCTGAGTTTGGGCAACAATCACCGACGTCACTCTCTTGATATGATTCGGAAAAGTATTCCGTGCAAGATACTCCATCTGAGTTTGAGTAACAATCGCCAGCATCACTCTGTTGCACTGTCAAACCATGAGATAAATAAGCATATACTAAGCTCAACATGCGTACGATGTGCAAGTAGAGCCTCCCAATCGCAAGACACCTGGAAGGGTGGATATCCCAGCTCTAGTGCGACTTCCTGGCTGCGAGGATCAAAGCCTTTGCTTTCATGGAACTGGCAGATCCCATTGTAGACACTGGCATCCCATGATTTTCCGCAGACCAATATTTGCAACTGGATGGCCGGAAACCCCAAGTATTGTGCTGCCGCCTCGCTAAGTAGATCAGCTCCAGACGGGTCAAGAGACCAATATGCTATCCGGTCGGGAATTTGAAAGCTGTTCGGGACTTCTGCTTCAAGGTCGATTAACAAAAAAAGATAGCCGGGAGATAAATCATCTGTCGGCCCCGTCAGCGCAAGACAGTACTCGATATCATCCACTAAGACTGAGGGAAATGATCACTACAATTGGTATGTTGGATGGAAATGAAACTATACCAAAATCCTCGAAACCCCAGGTTATATCGAGACGATTGAAAATATCATTGGCATGTGCCAGCCCATGTGACCCATCAAAGGTGGATATTCGATGGCGATATTCGTCCACGACGTCGGCAGAATTTATCCTGTCATTTGTGGTGTTATTCAGAACCAGATGTGGAAAAGAAGCGTACCGAATCCAGCCATTCACCAGCATCGAGGTGCCTTCTTGGTCGCAATTTATCCTGCGGTTTGTAGCGGTTGTCAGAATTAGAAGGCAAGCATTACGACGACCGAACGTACGGATGCCAGTAATCCTCGATAATCGGGTCCTTCATTGACCAACTGTGATCAAGTATCCTGCAATCCCAGTATGCAACTTCCAAAGAGTTTTCATATTCCGGCCCAGAAAAATGGCGGATGGACCCCAGCTTCACTGACGTGTTTGTGGAAATCGACCAGTTGCGCCAGCAAAACAGATGCCAGCAGCAAATTTTGTGATAATTTTGCAGTGACATGGAAGCGATCATTTCCGAGTCAGAAGGCGGTTTAAAAAGGGAGGTGCCAGATGGCTGGGGCCCATCATCCACATATGCAACGGCAAGGAGATTTGGTTCCGGGGGTGTGAGGTCAATGCATAGACGTCCTGTGGAAGGACGGATCCACACCGTATACTCAGCCAGGCCCTAAGCCCGAGAATAAGACCGGTGTATGTCTCTCAGACATTAATTTACCAGTTCTCTTCCCCAAAGAAAAGAGATATATCGATAGATCTCCTGCGAGAGATTGAGCCAGAGGATGGGAATTGATATGACCACTACCCTTGAACGTAATATCAGTTTGCAAGTAACGACCCGTCGTGTGAGAAACCCCTCGCCCTCACGGTTCAAGCACATGGTCATCTCTCCATGCTTATCTTTATTTCCATGCCAATCATCTTTGATTTATACAAGTGGTTGGTCGGCCGCTTCGCGGCCTCCCCACCTCTTTTGTGAAGTCGATTTTCAGTTGCCTGCTTTGCTTTTGATTTTTTTGTTTGAAATTTGGACGGAGCTCTTTGAGTGTATTATACTGTGCACTCGTGACGGAGCTAGATCTAATTTTGCGGCTGCCTTTGTTTCGGATCTGTCTATGTTAGCACCCGGGCAGTGTCTGTCAAAGCTTCTTCGAAGGGTGACGTCAAGGGTGACGTCACGTGCCGATAATGCCGAATGATCGATTGCCCGTGGGCCGGCGGGAAAGCGCACTCCGGAACCCGGCGAGCAGCTGCCGCGATGTACGGCATCCACGGAGACTCAGCGGAGCTTGAAAAACTTCGGACAGACGGACAGGCTTAATTTTATAAATAGGGAGATGCTTATCCTTTCTCTCCATTTCAAATAACAGTCGATTCAGAGACAGATGTTCCTGTTCGCAGAATGTTCATGGAATGTCCTCGTCATTCAAGTCGCTCATCACCTGTTGCTGGGGTAAAACCTTTCCACCAATCACTCGCAGGATTGACCAATTTACGGAGTTGGCAACTCCACAGAGCACAACTTCATTCCGGGGGGGTCGAACTGGGGTAAAGCGCGGACATCAGCGTCTCACGTTCTGGATTGAAAATGCGCAGAAACCAAGGCGAGAAGATATCTGGATCGCGATCATTGTGTCGGCATCATGTCTCACGACAACAAAGCATTTCTCTGCGTACAGCCTTAAACTAGGCAGAGCAACACACGTAGAAGAGAAACGGAAACACCACGAATTCTGTGCCTTGTATATCTCCGGTGAGGCTAGGAATTTATGGGAGGACAGTAGGGCGCATTCTGTCCACAAAAGGATTTGTGTGAAAAGAGCTTGTGTGCCGAGGCTCGCTGCGGACGTATCTTTCCGGGTATCCATGCCCACTGACCCGCAACGGCAACCGACTCGAAATCGAGCTCGATAGCAAGACTTCTGGGGCTTCGTAGCAATGACCATTGTTTCCGCTTGCGACACTACAAGACCTCGAACAAACAAGATGTGTTACTTTTGGCGAAAGATTTTGTCCACATTGATGGTGCCGTCGTAGTCGTCGTACAAGATCTCGGCGTCGAATGCCGAGTAATGCGCCGCCATCGCGTCCGTGGCGGGTTTGTACCCGATGAGTGCCGCGACCTTCAAAGCGAGAGTTAGAAGACCGGAAATGCTTGAGTTGATCGGCTCCCATAAGGACTTGAAGGCTTGCGCGGCGTAACCGGTTGCTAATGGTTGAGCGCTGGCAAGACATGTCGTCTTCAAACTAGAGGGAAATCAGCACCAAAACTAAGAAGACATTCAGACACCCACCACACGTTTTGCTCCTCAGCCGTGCCGTCGTAGACAAATGGAGCTTTACAGCCAATGTCGGAACCGAAGGTGCGAACGAAATTTTCTTGTTTTGGTAAGTTTTCAAAGAATTCCTTGTAACTCAATTAGTTCAATGCTAATTTGGATGAAACCTAGATATATTTGACGGGCTAATCCATGCGCAATTAGTGATAGAAAGCGATTTATGAAAATATTATGTATTAAGCAATTTATGTTTTCGGACCATTTTCGTGCCGAGTATGGTCTAGCATGTCCAGAACATGTCCCAGTAACACCGCTATCAAAGCGCTATGTGGCCCTGCGCGCACGATATGGCGGGACATGGACATAGTCCATGACCTGGCGCTTCCGAATTTCCCCCCCTCCCCTCGTTTCTGTGACTGGTTTGCGGAACACAGCGGGCATAGCCAGTGAGGTCCTCGGCCGTAGTCGAGTTTTGCACTGAGGTGTTATTTCCACGGACCCCGGGGTTAATGTGTCTGCACTCCAAGTCCAGTAACGCGTGTTTGGGGGGGTGGGCAGCTCCGCGGACTCCAGTTTTAAAGTTTCGGATACAAATCTAATACGGTGCCGTGAATGGACTGAGAAAATTATCAGGTCATATGCTCACCGAGCGCTAACGATGTTTAGCTCCACTGAGTATATAAATTTTAACCAATCGGCTGCACCACAATGGTTGATAGAACCCACCGATATTCGGTGTGCCGAGCGTCCGGGGCGTGTCGGTTGGGCCAAGTTCCTTCCCTGCGTAGAGAAGCCTGGAAACAGGAAATCAATCAGGGTAACTAGGTCAAACAGGTCGTCTCACTGCTTATATCCCGGAAGGAAGAATTTGCGCAGGGACTCCAGGGTGTATGTTGGAGCCACACCAAACGTGGTTTTCGAGGGCTTGGAATGCACCGTCGTCGTGACAATTTCGTGGACCACGACAATATGTCCTGCATGTTTAACCAAATTAGACCGTCAAATTTCAGGGAAGGAGGCACTAACCGGCGTAATAAACCGTCTCTCGGTTCCCCATGCACAACGAGTAGGGCGTATCCTCGTCGGACAACATTTTCCAAGCCGGGCTCCTCCTGGAAATGGTTCACCGAGCCTGGAGGGATGATAGAACACACCAGAAGAACCGGGCCGTTGGATCGTCGATCAGCTGCGCGATGGCCGCTCGGACCCGTGATATTTTACTCCTTCGCCGCAGGCTGAATCTCGCAGTGAATCCGCCCCTGCCAATCACTTGTATTTTGATTCCTGTGTTTCTTCAGATAGCAAACGTTTCCAGCATAGCACCAACACACTTTGTGTTTTCAGATCGAGGTAGATTTGCCGAAAAATCTGCTGGTACGCCCGTAGATCTCCGGCAGTGGCTGTGAATATGGCATTCTCGAGGGCGTTGGCTGCATTTTGCCCATGTTTGTCATCTGAGAAAGGTGAATCTGGGTGTATGTCGGATGCACAGTACATAGAAAGAAAAGACGGACCAGCCACCCCAAGGGCAGCGCTGAGCAGACTGCTGGACAATCTACGAGCCCCATCGGATAGCATTTTGTCAGAGAGGATGCAAGCCTATCTCTCGCGGTGACTCCGGTGAGAGTGTCGACAGCTCCAAGGCTCGCAAGGCCCCGTGATTTTGATATGCCGCGCGCTTTGTTTTTGTTTGATGGCTTTTACGCTTCAATTTTCTACGTCTGCTGGGCCACTTCCCACTAATAGTGCCCTCGCACTCTGAATGCACTTGCGTGGAATGTAACTTAAAAAATTTCCTTGATGGGAATTTAGGTTTGAAACGGCCGTAATGCTGGCAAAACCGTTTCACTTACATTCCAGTGTTTGATTCTGATTCTGATGAAGGTTTCTCCGTCGAACGTTTCCGCTTCCGTATGTCCCACGTCACGAGTAATTATTTTCATTCAATTGCTGACAGTCCACCTTACTACATGAGGGCCATCAAAAAAGAATGAGCACATGTCGGCGGAGAAATGGCGGTCAAGTTGGTGAGAGAATTCTAGATTTGCCCATCTCAGATTGGCTATTCACCTTCCTCGGTTCCTTCACCCATGTTACGCGATCCACGGCATTCTACTGCATGTATGGAAACCGAGCATTCCCCTGTCCCAGCATCGCAACCCAAATTGCGATGCAGAAGAACTCCAGGAATCCGAATATGAACACCCAAAGTTTGTATGATCAATGGTTCAGGTGTGACGGAGAGCAAGTGGCTAGTTCCGGCACACGGGTTGTTGGGTGGTCGGTCCAACGAGGTGACTGGCGTAGTGATAGTATTCACTGTGTTCCCACCCCATGTAGACAGAGGGTCTGTCTACCCCCGTAGACAAAGGGTAGATGAACCCCTGTGTCTACATGTGTCTACACCAGGTAGATACGGTTTGTCTACACCTGTCTACACATGTCTACATCATTCTACATTGGTTCACTCACGTAGACCGATGTAGATGCACGTAGATGCAGGTAGCCACATGTAGGTGCACATAGACACATGCACTCCAGC
Organism: Mycena olivaceomarginata; assembly: GCA_029378375.1. NCBI lineage: Eukaryota > Fungi > Basidiomycota > Agaricomycetes > Agaricales > Mycenaceae > Mycena > Mycena olivaceomarginata. The sequence continues at coordinate 134,300 of JARKIC010000398.1, forward strand.
TTGCCAAGGGTGGCCAAATCCACTTTCTGAGGTCAATGAGTCTATGTACGTCTACGCTGTAGACTCATGTAGACCTATGTAAATGCAGGTAGCCGACGGGTCGATGTGGTGCATCTACCCATGTAGACTCACCTCGCCACACCTCAGATAAGGTCGCCGAAGGGCAGCGTAGATCATGACGTAGACGGAGATAGCGAACGTAGCCAAAGATCGCTGCACATCGACACATATCAGATAAGGTCGACACACGTGTGTCTACAGGGGGTGGGAAGCGAGTGATTGACCAAGGAATCTATCCTACGGCTAATACTTATATACTATGGATCAGTGACTATACAATACATGTGATAAGGTGAGTCAAGGAGCGGGGCCGCGGGAGCGAAACAGATCGTAAGGAGCGTGAGAGATAAGTAAAGAAAGAAATGATAAAATAATACTCCGGGGACGATGGGTTAAACACACAGGTGTGGCCGTTACATACGCCCTCCAGGTCGACGCTTGAGGCGACCTCATTGAGTCAAATGGTTCAGGAGATGAGCGAGAGCGAGTTGAAAAGCGAGCAAGAATCGCAGCTGGTCAACTGCATGAATATCCAACCAAGAATCGCGTCAAGTAACTTCACAAATGATCGAGACACAGCTCTCCACTCACGGATCCACTGACCAGTTGCCACGGCATTCCCCACCTCAAAGGTCTCTTCCTTGCCTAAATTTTATGTCTCACTATTGCAACGATGCAACTTCACTTGAACATTTGCTTTCCACCGGCGTGGTCTGACCAGTGGGTTCCACACCACTACCATGTCGGTTCAAGTCCTCATCGTTCCAATTCTGGCTTGCCCTTCAATTTTCACGGACCTCGTACGGAGATAGTTTATATCTGACTAGGCTGGGACAGATGTGAAAATACACACCGTTGTGACAAAACAGCTCAAATGTCTGTTCAGTAATCACGACCATACTAACCATAGATAATCTTGTTCTTACACGTAATGCTACGGTTTTTTCCCATTTTGAATGGCAAACGAAGTTATTGCGTGTCTCAGTCTGGTATGGACACGAGGTATTAACTTTCGGCAGGCTGCTGCACCAGGTATGTTGAATTGACAGTGTCCCGTTCAAGGACTACTTCTCGCATATCTCAATTTAAACAGAAATTGAGCCGCGTCGGTCACTGGAACCCGACACTAGAGGGTCAGAGCTACATGTTCACCCAGAAATCTCAAGTTACAAATTTTATAGTTGGCAGGGAAAGTGCCGCAGGATTAAAATGTCACGCAGCGGCAGTGTGACCATGTGGCGGCAGCGGCACAAATGATGCTGTGGCAATCTTACGGTAACAGCGGTAATCTGCGGCAGCGGCAATGGCAAAGCGGCACTTTCACCGTGCCCGTTATAATTCTAATTGGAACTTTTTGCCAGTCATGCAAGGACCTTTTATTTCAACTAGCAGAGCAGTTTGAGTAATAACCACCAAGAACATTGTCGCTACCAACCTCGCGATAATGACATCCACGAGATGCGAGTCCCATTGATCCATATTTATGACAGCCCAGAACATCGACAAAATGGAAAGCTTGGCCTTTTGCCCTGTAGATGGTCATCCTAAAAGGGATTTTGAAGGACGTTCACGTACAGTCGTACGGCCTCAATAAAATACTGTTGAATTTCATTCAATTCGGCACGGGTTGTGACCCGTGACCCAAAATACCGATTCGGCACTTCGGCAACCAACGAATTTTGGCGTGACACCTCCAAAAATTCGGCATTCGCGACGAAAAATTACGAAAATTCTGCCTTTTTTGCACCTCCAACGGAGATTTGGCCCAGTGTCACGCATTTTACATTCGGCACTGGGCGCCGTGACCCTGACCGAGACCAAAATTCATCGCGGCACAGGGGGTGCGTGACGCGTGACCGCCGAATTGAATGAAATTCTACAGTACCTGCTGCGGGAGACGGGAACACAAAGCGACTGGAACTGAATTTTCCTTCGGACAGCCTTCAATGTGGGGATACAAGGTGTAATGCGGAGTAGTGGACGACAGGCATGCATACCGCCAACAAACTGTTTCGGTGGAGGATCCGCTGCTCTCAGGCTTGACGCTTCGCGGTAACCTTTAGATGGGTCAACATGAGCCCATATCACATCAGTCTGAAAACCTTTTTTTTCCGTTCCTCAGCCTTCTCGGGCTTCCCGTTCTCAATACGCTTTTTGAGAACCTCGATCTGCGATGTTAATTTGGTGATGTCCTGGAAAAATAAGTCAGCTGGGAAGGCCTGTCACCGTCACTTACTGTCGCCAAATCGATTTCGGCGCCCCTCTCGTCAAATGGGATCTAGACAAGCTCTCGCATCGAAAGAACATCATACATACACGGCGGCCCGAAGAAGGGCCTCGGACCCGGACAGCTCTGGTTGGGCTATAGTTCAACCACAGAGTACTTAAAATCAATGTTCTAGCCTCTCAGTCAGACTACGCCGTGACTGAGAAACTAGTTGTGCCAATATAAGAGAGCCCTTAGACGTCAGCTTACAGTAGCAAGATGTAATGCGAGAGCCCTTTGGACGTCAGCGAATCACACAAGGATTTAAGAGGAATCTATGTAGATTGATGTAAAGAATGAGTTACCTCGACAAGCGGCGAGGCTCCGTTTATATACAGTGTTCTACAAGATTCCGACTGACTCGGCCTGACTCGGAAGGAGTCAGCTTGACTCAGAAGTAAAGGCAGTGAAAGGCAGTGTAGGATTGATTCGGTTGCGATCCTTGTCCTGATGGCAGCGCGTGTGTGGAAAGTAGGTCATGTTGAATATCTAATGTATAAAAATGGGTCATCCTTCAGTAACATCCTAGATACATAATATATCCAAAATCTGGGTTAATCGGACAAGTATTCATTGTGCTACAGCTGTCCTACTGGAGACCATGATATTTGGGAAGATTTTATACTATGGGATTACATAAGACAAAACGGTATTCGATCCCCTGCAGATTTCCAGCGCGATTCCAACGCACCTACTCCCAAGGTAATCCGATCAAAATTGAGCCCGTGGCGCGTGTTCTAGTCAAAACGGTGGAAAACGGAAAAATTCGGTCCGCGCCCTAAGTTCCGCAAAGAGTTGTAAAATAGAGGTGTTCCCGTATCGATCTTCTGAACTTCTTGAGCACTGAGATGCCCTTTACAGCTCTTTGCGGTACAACAGGCGCAGCTGCTTTTTTTTTTTTTTTTTGAACTTTCCACTAGAACAGTCGCTGTGGGGTCGGTTTTTGTCGGAATCCCTTAGGAATAGGTGTGTTGGAATCGCGCTGTAAATCTGCAAGGGATCAAATACCGGCTTTTTTGATCTTATTACATAATGAAATTTCTTCCGAAAAAACACGGCTTTCAGCAGAAACACTCTAGCACTGTGAGTACTGGCCCGATTGACCTAAATCCCGGATATATTATGCATCTGAGGTGGAGCTTTGGGACGGTCCACTCTCATAAGCCGTATGTCAACCAATTGTGATTTGGCACACACTTTGGTGAGGTAGATGTTTAGATCCTACCATATATAGATTCCTACAAGACGCTTTGGGTAATATTATACCTGGAAGTATTCAGGACCCATAGCCCCACCCCAGATGCATAACATATCCGGGAATTAGGTCAATCGGGCCAGTACTCACAGTGCTACAGTATTTCTGCTGAAAGCCATGTTTCTTCGGAAGAAATTTCATTATGTAATAAGATCAAAAAAGCCGGTATTTGATCCCCTGCAGATTTACAGTGCGATTCCAACACGCCTATCCCCAAGGGATTCTGACAAAACTGACCCCACAGCGACTGTTCTAGTGGAAAGTTCAAAAAAAAAAAAAAAAAAAAGGAGCCGCACCTGTTGTACCGCAAAGAGCTGTAATCCGTCGAGTTAACTGAGGGCAAGAGAGAGTTCATTGAAATTCCACGGCGCGTCGAGTTGTCGAAGTGGTTTGTAATTTTGTCCAAAATCTCACCCTGCGCTTGTTACTTCCACAGCGGGAAAGCAGCGGAGGGGGCCCTAGCAACGCTCAGTTGCCGTTATGGCTGGTGGATGGCAGGTAGCACGACAGGAAACTTCGAAGTCCTCAAGTGAATCCCACGGCTAGTTAGTCCCTTCCTAGCAGACCCTACAACAGACTTCAGTCGTACCTCATATGCTGCAATGATTGGTGGGGTTGAAATGCAGTAGGCGAGTACAGCAACGTTAAGGCAAGGGGCCTGTCGTACAGTGCCTGTCATCTGCGTCAGCGGCACTGGAATTCCAAGCGTCGTGAGTTTCGAGTATTTCCCCCGTATAATGGAGACTCTAATCATATCCACGATCCCTGCACGCCAGGATCACGAGGCTAACCTTCAACCTGCCACACAGCAGGTAAATGCCACCTGCCACGGGGTGTGCCACAGGATTATCGAGCGGCAGCCCCGTCCGTAATTCATCATAAACGGCATGGTTTGATCATAATGTATCGAAATATCAGAGAGATGCAACATCTTTAAACTTGTATACAGACTCACCGATTACCCGACTAGATAATGCATTGAGGACTGTAAGTGAACGCAGGTCGACGTAACGATATATCGGGTTTGAAATTTCAAGAGGCGAAGTTTGTTTCATGGTAGGGTGTTTTAAGGCGTAGGACACGAGGAAGCACATGTGAAAGAGTGAGACTGTCAAGACATAAACACACGGCGTTCTATAGCGATTCAAATCAGTACAGAGGCTCCTGAGTAAAGTGCAGGGGCGTGTATCAGAGAAGCAACTAGAGGGAATCTCCAGATCAGAAGTTTTCAAGTAGAGGAAAATCACTGCGTTCAGCCGGCCTGGCGGCAGAGGGTCTGCCAACCCGCCGCGGCAGAGATAGGCAGAATCCGGGGTCGGCATACCCTGCCGACCTCTGCCGCGGTGGTTAACGTCTACTATTCCTCATGTTTGGGCTCGGTTAGCACAACATATGATGTTATACGACTTTCGAAAGCCTTTCGAAATCAGTTGTGTATAATAGTGATATTTTTCTCGGTGTTTGATTCAAGATTGAAATGATACTGTCGGCCGCCTTCGGTGGTTCAGGCTCTTCACTCAACTTTCTTAACAATTTCAATTCAAAACAGGTTGCTGAGTTTGCACGGAGGCCAAGGAGAGGGTGCGAGCTGGCGAATACAAAGTAGCCCATAACGAGCCCCATTCTCGATCAGTCAGGGTCGGTAATATCAAGAATAATGTTTGCCATCAATTCTCGAATCCTCATTTCATACCTTGTGGAAACACTTGAGAAAAACCATAACCTACCTTACTAACACAAGACTATAGCTGTCTGCATAACTAGGCGCCGTACACCGACCTGTGCCACGTAGAGTTGGCAGAGCGCGGAAGGGTCGGTCGACGCGGCGGCGGCAGATGTCAATCTACGCCGGCAGACCTGTGCTGATGTGATGGCGACAGGGTCGGTCGCGGCATGGTGGCACAGGGGTGTACGTGGTATAAGTAGTCTAGCCGTAGTCTTGATTCCTTGGTCAATACTATCATTACGCCAGTCACCCCGTTGGACCGACCACCCAACAACCTCCGTGTGCCGGGACTAGCTCCTTGCTCCCCGTCACATATTTTTGACTGCTCGATACCTCGTCGCTGCTTTGCTGGTTTTCTCTAGTCTGGTCCACTGGTGCTTACCCCTTGCTGTCGACGCCGCCCTCTGCAATCGAATCTAGATGGCTAGCTACTTGTCTTCTGGGTACCCTCCTCGCCCCCTGGCCGTGCTGCAAAGCATCGCGGCAAGGAGCGCATCTGTCCCAGTAATGGGGCGTGTCGTCAGTGTCGACACTCGCTATGCCGACCTGCTTTCCGTCAGTGTTGGCACTCGTGCCAACCTGCCGCTCTTTGAGCCATCGTTGTCTCTGGACAACGTCGTTTCGTCCGCCTCAAACTCTGACGAGGGTTTGGGGCTTGGGAGCAGGACTCCCGTAGTCGGTATGACCGTCCCCTCGAATTGCGAGCGGTCTGTTGCGGAGCAAAATAAATTTGATGTGCCACAACTTGGCCACAACACATGATTAATGAAACGACAGTGTCTACTCATTCCGCAACGAAAGAGATGAGCCGTGAAGATTTCGTGAACCTTGCTCATTCCTACCTGGCTCTGGCCAATGCAGCAATGTCTGCAGCAATGGACTTCCCTCATAAGGAGAGTGAGCAGAGAGCCGCTGCTCAAATTATTGCGCAGCAACCGATTGACAGCTCGCGTCAGCTTGTCAATGTCTCCCCGGACGTTTCATCTGTCGTGGATCAGGACAACCGCGTCAAATTTGAGACGATTGTTCCTGTCAGTTCCGTCGGTATTCCGATGGTGCAGGCACCAGAACCTCGACGCCGCTGGTCAGGATTGGATCTGATTTCGGTTCAAGCTGTCTGGTCAATGAGTTGCGAGGAGCTTTTTACGCTGGCTCACCTCGTGCAAAATGAAACATCATGCAAAGATATTGGTGATGCACATCATTGGTGCGATGATACGGAGAAACTGGAGTCGATCATTGATCACTTCAACCGTGAGGACTTTACTGACAGGTCTAATCAGGACGCTGTCCCTTCTGCTACTGCAAAGATTGCGGGCAGAAATTCGTCTAACGACAGGGAGAAGGGCCCTGAACCCAGCCTTGCATTTATGTAGAGTAGGAGATTAAACACAAGCGGTGAATTTTGGTCACGCGTGACGTCACGTACTGGGGGATTGCTCTCCCAGACCCTTTAAGTTGGACAGCTGCTGTATCAAAGCAATGGCCTTGGGTACATTCTGCTTATCACCTGGCTCAAGAAGTTGGGCGGCTTTTTCCCTGGTCATATTAGGCAGCATGGAGAGGTGGTCAATGAGATCTGTGGGCCTGAGAACAGTGTAGTTTATCATTAACCCAAGCAAGTGTTAGTCTGTTAGTTACCGCGCCCTGATTACCGTTACCCGCCCTTATTATGTAAGCTTTCCTTTTTCGGATCTAATTGAAACTGCGAGAGACTTGGAAGGACGCGTTTTCAGGTGTCAAGGCGCGACAAATTTCTTAGGAACACATTCTCAGGTCTATAATAGGTTCAAGAGTTGTCTGAATAGTATTTGTGATTGCTGCCTGGTCAGTTGTGCATGAGTTGCACAATTGGGTGTTGACACTGTCCTTTTTCTATGGCAGTAAACCAGACCAGTCGTCCTCGGCACGGAAAATCCAATGAGACGGAGGCGGGCACTGGCACAACGGCACCGCGAAATCCAGGACAGCAATGTCGGACGTGGGCAGTGCGTCGAGAACCGCGAGCGTCAATGGGAACGTGAGCGACACAAAGGCGAGATAAAACTCTGAGCCTTCGGAGGCTGGGGAGACGTCCCCGTTCTCGTCCGTCGAGGCGCGGAACTTGAGCGCTTCGGATTGCCACGATATGCCTAGAGCGCGCAGTTTCTGCGCCGGAGGGATGTTCTTCAAAAGGTTTGCGAGAGTCTCCATGAGAGTAGGAAAGAATGCCATGTCCAGACCGGCCTCGGTGTTACAGCATGTAATTTCGAGACATGGCGTCGGTGGGAAGACAAGATGATTAAGCGTATCAGCGCAGACCTCAATAGAGCCCTCCAATGCGAGGGAGAAAAGTTTTAGGCCGGTGAACCAGACGGAGTATGTTCCGAGGCTTTGAAGGCCGAGAAAAGCATCTCGACAAGGCAAGGACCTCAAGGAGGGGTATAGATTCAAGAATCCCGAGCCACTGAAAGAGCGTGAATGTCGAGTCCACAGGCAGCTCGTCCACGGATAGGTACGTGAGATTGCGGAACAGATGCGAGTCTCTCGGTATCGCACATCCCCGCAGTTCAAGCTCACGCAGACGCGGGGTTTCGCAGGCGAATATAGATGGTGACAATATGACCTGGGAGGTATCGCAATGGAGGCGCAGAACCTCGAGGGCAGGTGCTGGCTTTAACAGGTCTTGCTGTAATAGCGTAGAGCGGAAGTCGGGGGCCCGGAAACCTAAATCGAGGGTCCGGATCCTGGAGGGATCTTCGAGTGCGAGCAATACATTTCTCCGCGCGTTCAATCCACACTCCATGATCCGGGGGTTGAAACAACCAAAAAGGGATCTTCGCGGGAGTCGAACACTGAACCTTAGCAAAGCGGTTGCGAGATAGAGATGCTAACCACTACAGCAGACTAACTATGACATACGGCATGTGGCTCGGTTTGCAACCCATCCGTGCCGAGTCACATGCGGTGTCCCTTGGCAGCAACTGCCGTCGCTTCCCGCAGCCCTGGCAGCATTAGGTTTGGAGCAAGCCTGTCTCCGCACCGGCGAGCCGGTGATTCTCAGAGAGAGGCTTGGTACAAACTGCCGAAAACATGGCATATGTTGAAACACAAATTGCTCGCCCGTTTCCTGTCCAATTCATTCAGAGCGAAGACATGATTTGTTCTTTGGATATCTACCTGTAATCCTACCAAGTCAAATTAAAATTACATAGCGAGGCGCACCCACTAGACTCGAACTTTGACAAGGCATCATCACTTTGCATACCTAGCAAACAAAAGTACATTTCACAGAAATTCCCAGATTTTATGGGCTCGATCAACTCGAGCGATTATTTACAGCAGGTCGCCGAGCTATTTATATCCCCAGAACTGCTTTGTTCATGCAGGAAATATAATTTTGTTCTTCTGTGATGAGTGTGACGGTGCGTGAAAACGTGTATCGCTTTGGTGCATCACAGTGACACAAACATGTGACATCACAGTGACTCGACGCGCGCACATCGCTCCTCGACGTTCTCCAGACGTGTTTTTTTCCTTGCGAAGGTTTTGCGTCCTGGGATCCGACCTGTAACCCAGGTTCTCAAAGAGTGGCACCCAGAGGAAGACGTGGAAGTGGAGGAATAATCAGTAATTAATTGTGTTTCTGGCTATTATACAGTACAATTCAATTTAAAGTCATCTGGCATCTTCAGTTCCTCAGGAAGGGTGTTGTTGAACCAGAGATGTTGAAAAAGTAACTGGGATTGAAAGTCGGCAGTTTGGTTTGCTGTCCATCCTCGCCCCCTATCCCTGCACTCATACACTGAATATGCGCATTATCAGCCTTTTGTACGACGTCGTCCACGCTATTAGCTACTCGCTGTCGGAGAAAGTGATGGCCGGTGGCCGTTCTCACTATTCTGACTACCTACGCACTCCAAACAACTTATGGAGCGAAAATATGGGTGAATAGAAGATATTTGGTTATATTAGAAAAATGCCATAAAAGGAAATTATGAAAATATAACACATTTTTGCTCAGAATTTGAAACCGACTTTTTGGGGAGGGTTTTTATGTAAGATTTGATTCCATAGTCGAAAAAGAGTCTTAACAAATATTTCCTTCTTGGCCTCCGCCAAGCTGTCCAATCTGAATGCTGGAAGCGGCGATGAAGGAAGAGAACGGGCTGAGCAGTATTTCAGCCCTTTACCTAGGAGCGCAAAGTCAATTCGTCGCAATTGCCCGAGAAGGACAAAACTTACAAGACAATTTCTTATGAAAACATGATGCTGGAGTCCCGTCGAGTCCTAGAAGCAAAGTGCCGCAATGGACATATGACTCTCCACCATCCTTTTACTGTGATTTATGTGACTGGACAATTTGGAACGTACCGAATGAACAGCCCAACATGTTGTTCCACCTGCGCCATTGAAGAGTTTTCACCATATCGCGCAGCCTGTTCCGATCGGTACAGCCTGCATGCAGCAGGCAATACAAGAATGGGGGAGGCGAATGTGCTTACGGTTCACCCAACACCGCAGTAAGCCTGCTCTGCTCGAGTAATGTCAAAAATTAAGTACCGCCTACCCATCGTGTCAACAAAGTTCAGAAGACTGCCAAAAGAAAGACGGTTCCCGAAGCAGCAACACCGGTCGACGTGGCGCTGGCCGTCAATGGCTGTTTGATTTGGAACTCGGGGCATAGAGGCATAAGGCGGTGAGCTCCCTTTACATCCGATTTGAAGACTGAGAGCTCGGCGTCGCCGTGTATTCGACGCATCTCAATCAACGAGTTTGCCAGATGCTTCAATCCATCTAGCGGGGGCGCCGGTGGTAGATGTGGATGAGATGAGGGAGTTGAGCGCGAAGTCGCCGGCGCTATGATTGGTGACCATGCGCTTGTCCCCGTCTGGCTTTGGCACGGCGTGGATGGGCATGCTCACCATACCCGGCAGGAGAGCAGGCCCGAACGATTCCGAAAATCGTCCTGCTAGCATCTCCTTATCGCGTTGCTTCCCCAGGAACTCTGTGTCCTCCTTTGTTTTAGGTGGATAGATCTAGATAGCTTTATCCCATATTATTGGGTACGACTCCGGGAATTCAGCCCAAGGCCAAGACCGTGTCGAAGCCCGTCGCAGACATATCTGACAAACAGCTGATTCGGATGGTCTCGAAGCAGGCTCTGGAAGATGTCGACTTTGATTGGAGTTATGATTTTGAAGAGGTGCGAGTTATTATCGATTGTCGATCGAACCGGTGGAAAGTTTACAATGGACAGAGGCGGACGAGGAAGAGGTTCTGCAAGGAAGGTAGCGTTGATACAGGGACTAAAAGAGGAGTCGTCGGGATAAAACAGGAAGTCGCGGAGGTAACGGGGATGAACACCAAAAGGCAGTTCAGGCAGTGCAGTCGACGTCGGCGTCGCTGACCTTACCGCACTTGCGGCAGACATGCTGGTATTTGCATCGTCCGCTGCTAAACCCGCATCCTCGAGCTGAATTGAATTTGTTGCAGACTTCATCTGACTTTTCAATTTGTTTTTTCGATCCCGACGTCTTTGTTTAACGTGGGCACCGTATGACGAGAGGCAGGTGATTTTGAGGTGCTCGAAGGACCCGAAGTCGGTGAGCTGTAGGTCATTCCTTGACCCAACGAAGGTGTGGACTGCTTCGTCGAAACGGATGACACCTCACTGGGCGCCATCCACCAGTGCAGTGTTTACCTCCTTCCACCGAGGATCATACTGGAGAGCCTCTGGTCCTACATCCGGTCTTACGTCTGCGCAACTCCTCACGTACTGTACTCATATACTATCCCCCCCCCCGGCATCTCGGACAAACCTAGAACTCGGACAAACAAGAATTCCTCGCCCATTTCTGGTCCGTTTTCCTTGAAATCTTTGTCCTCGTGAGCTGTAGGATATCCTCTACCTACTCTATATTGTGTTTGGCCCCAGAATGGTGTTTCAACCCGTGTAAAACTGCTGAACATTCTGCAACTATGCCCATATCCGGACATTTTCATCTCCCAAATGTCATGCAGTAGTATATGGACCAGGAAATGCATCACAAATAGTGTCCATTGGTTCACTACGCATTGCTACAGAATTTCATGTCCCCACCCTTCTTATGTACTTGAAGGCATATTTGAATGAGCCCAGCGACACGGCGCACTCGACATTGATGTGGTGGTTGTACTTGGCCGAGAGACGGGTTGTAGGGGACGATCCAGGAGTTATCGACGGGGACTAGTGCACTAGTGATTGTGAGGCACGGGGCTCAAAATGGCGGGCATTCAAATTGATGGCCAGGGTTCGGCACAAAGCTTAAATCCGTCGGCTGACCCCGTAAAGATGGCCAACGGGGCGCCGTTTCGCTTCCCGATTAATTACTGTATATACAGACCTACCATAGACAGGATAACTACCCAGTATGTACGAGATGACTGGTCGCTTCCCCTCGCTGGAGTTTGGCCTCACCATCGACCCGGGCTTCTACAATATTCGGGCACGCGCCGAGTAGTCGATCAAAGTCGCCTGCCGAGATGGACCCGTCTTGGCAATACTCGCCATGTATTTCCAGTCGAAGGAGGGATGGAAAGGAGTGAAACCTTGCCGCTGAGTCCCCCAAATTATCATGAAGTTCAATCTCGAGGTCGGTGAGCGAATTCAGCGCAATCTTCTCCAGGAAGCAGGATACAATGCTGATATTTTGTGCGTCGATGGTCAAGTTTGTAAGGCAGGGAAGAGACAGATCCTGGTTCGCCGCTTGAACCGCTCTGAAATCTAGGAGTCCGGAGTGGGTTTTGACGTCAATGAGATGACAATGCAAACAGAGTATAGAAATTTGATTACCGTAGGCGTTCAGGGCAAAAGATGCGGTCGTCAACGATGTGCATTGTCTGAGCACGAAGTAGTATTCCGAGAACTGGTCGATCATGACCAGGATCTTGAGCGTCGTGAGATTACTCCAGGGAAATTTAAATCCGCTCAGGCCAACATGTATTGGGTCAATGTTTGCGCGGATAGTGAGCGAACGGAGCTTTGGAGCCACCACGACCACGCGGCGCCCTTCGAAGAGAGTGACGTCGATGTCGAGTGTTTGAGCACGGTATGAGCATTCGACCACGAATTCATCGAACCGAGCAAGAAAGTCGCGCCACTCAGGCTCTCCTACATCCTGCTCGCCAGGAACCGGAAACACCACGTCCAGCTTCAATGTCAATGGATGGTGACGGGCACGGAAAAGCCACACTTTCAATGGGGCTAGGAGTCGTTCCAAAGTTTTGTGACTAAAGGTCACTTTAATATCGCTCCAGAGTTCGGCTGTGTCGAGTGCAACTGCACGCCAGTGGGAGCACACACCGCACAGAGCCAGAAGAATGGGCTGGGTGCCCGACTCGGCCATCTCGTTAATGTCAGAGACGCTTCCGCAGAATAGGAATATCCTCTGAAGCATCTCCACCGGGAGAGCACTGTGCGCAGCCACTGGACGACGATATATCTCCAGTGACAGCGGTAGCCCCTGGTGGCGCGTTTCCTTGAAGAACAGTGTCACTCGTGTGAAGACTTCGAATATGGCAAGAACTAGAAGAAACATTAGGTGGGCATCGAGCCGGAGGGAAACAGAGGACAGTACTTATTCCCACGCCCCCGACTCCGGAGACCACCCGACCCGCAATGAGTATACAGACATTCTGCGCCAATTCACAAATCAGACTGCCAGTCTGGATAAGCCCGATGCCGAGAATGAGGACCCATGTTACGGGCAATACAGGTAGCCGTGGTCCACCAATCAGCAGGAAGACGGCCAGCGCAAGAATGAGGGACCACCCTGGGATGTGTTCCAGGCAAAGCCCAAGTAACCTTTGAAAGATCATTCACTGAAACCACACGGGAATGCAATCGCGTACACTGTGGAAAGGGCGATTGCTAGCCTCTTGTCCATAACGATGTTAGATGGACGAGTTGGATTGAAGTTGGATGGGGCCATAAAAAGAACAAATGTGCGTTAGCTTTAAACGGAGCCGGCTAGCGAGCGCGCGGGAGATTGAGTGACTGATGAATGATTGATCTTGTTATGGCCGGTCAAGCAGGACTCCGAATTGTACCCTTCGTGGCCAGGTATGGCAGCACAATGTCGACACGTTGGCTGATAATCAGCGGTCCGACTCAATTCAGCCACATTGTGAGAGAGCTGCATCACCAAAAGTGTCCATCGCACTGATCGTAGCGCTGAAGAGAAAAAATCTAAAAATAGTGAACCTTTGGTCGAAAGTCTACAGTATTCGGCGGCACATTACCATCCTTAGAATGTGTCTTCCCTCCGCAAGAGTACGGCACATTCTCAGCAGATGTGCCGAGCTTGCACGCATGTACCGTGCATCTGTGGGGGATGTGCCGTGCATGTAACAGAATGTGCCGTGCATAGAATGTACGTGCGTTCCGAGTTTTGTTGATCCCGTGCAGGATATCGCAATGGTATTTCCGTCACTCATTGTCTGAAGGTGGTACACCGCGCCACTCAGCCCAAAAGGCAACTCTATCAGGCCTGAATATGAATGATCCGGCTTGGCAACGTGGTTCAATATGACCCCCAGGGCCTCATCTCGTCGTAGGCACCAGAATGTGTGTGCTTACTGCCGTCGACCGAGTCCTCAGTAGCACCCGCGGTAGTATTACGTATGTCCCCAGTGCCGCATGGCTCATCGGGTGACGCGGGTCTGTTTGGAGTCAGGTGTGTCGTTGGACGTCCTACAACACAGTGTGTTGGATGACATGAAATCTTGAAGGGTGTGTCGCTTCTTCTGACGTGTGTCGGATTTGAAAGATGTGTCACGGTGTCGGGTTTCAGGGAGCCTCAGATCGGGTGGGTTGACGAGTCATCGAGTTGGGACTCCGGACAGCGGCTCAAACCTGAACGTTGTCCAGGAGATCGGAGAATTATGAGGACAGTTTCGAATGAGGATTGAGAACGGATGACCGGCCAAACAGAGTTGACGCAAGTAGCTGTGCTCCTCTCAATCGAGCTAGGATTTGCAGCTGCATCTGAAACATAGACTGTGGGAAATGCACAGAGTGCAAGAAGGCACGACCGTGAGGGAAAACTTCAGACCCTCACGGACTACACAGAAAAAGATAGGGACAGAAAAATTGACAGACGATTTTCATACAGACGCTGCAAATGATGAATTGAGGAGGGTCCGATCGAATGTCGATATATGCCCGCACCTTCGATGTAGATAGCGGGAGCAGGGAGTGAAAAAAGCAAGCGCGGAAAAGTGGGGGCAGTCGTAGCCTCGCAGGATCTGCGCCAGACAGCTCATGAGCAGAGGTACCGAGATAGCAATAACAAATTCCATAAGACAAACGATGATAGAGAAACAAAGAGCATCGCGGGGCAGCCGGCGACGAGCTGGATGATGCGGCTGCACACAGGCATCGTAGGAGCCAGGAGCAAGAGAGATTCGGGCCGACAGCAGGTAAGAGCAGAATGGGACGTTTGGCGGCGAATAAATATGCCGCCATCTCGCGCGAGCTGATCAGCCCCACCACCCAGGGAAGGCCGACGATGAATGATAAACAAAAAAGCGTCGACGGCTTGAGCCACCACATCGGCCAGCAACGAAGAGAAGTTGATCCAAAGGCGTGAAGCTGGTACAGTTGCGGGGCAGACAGCCCGAAGACGCCATGAATCTTGGGCCAGGAGAAAATGCCGCGCACTGCCGCGCCTATCCCAAATTATGACTAGATATCAAAATCTGTGTTCCTTCAAGCTGAATCAGATTCCTGGAGTAGGGCTCTGTATATAATTCCGGGGCAATTAAAAACGCGTTTTAAATACCGGTTTGTAAACAGGGTGTTTATAAACCGGTTTTTAAATCGAGGCTGCTAAAATACAATTTTTTCGGCCTCCTCATCCCAGACAGTAGTATTTGCCCATTTTTTTCCCCCTTCCCAACCCCACCCACACTCCCCTCTGACCATCCCGCGAGGCCGTGGGTGGCGTCAGCGCCCTGCAGGTTTGTCCGACAACAGATCCTGAAGAACGGCAACATTATGTCAACCCCGTCTTACCTCAAGTGTTGGCGAACCGTCGGCGATGGTCACTTTCTCGTGGTCGGCGTCGGTGTTGAGTGCTTCTAATCCCGCCTCACATTTGGGTGTAAATGAAAGAGGGGCCGAGTAGTTTTCAGAGTCGAAGATTATGATACTTAGGCGATGACACGGAACCCTGTGGCGCCGCAACTGGAACAAAGAGGGTCTTGACACTTCGCCAATTGAGGGACGGAGGTTTGGAGGCCTGTGGAGGCTTCGTAAAATTAAGTTGGATGCGCACTGGATACCTGAGCAATTGATAACACCAATTCACGAGCGAAGATGGAGGCGAAAGGAAATTTTTCTGGCGAGTGATAGCCGACAGCCCGGTAGCCGAAGTAAATTAAAAACAGCCAATTTCGCCCCGGCCATTTAAAAACCGGTTTATAAACACCGGTTTATAAACCGGTTTGCAAACCGGACTCATATACAGAGCCCTATCCTGGAGCATAGGAATACATACTAATGCCTAGGAATTTTTTGACAGAGTGCTTCTGGTCGATATTATGATATACTTTAACTGTGTTTCACACTGAATCACTGCATTCCGCCCCCTGGTAGAAGACACCGTTTCGAGAGGCCTAGCCAGCGCCTAGCCGGAGGCGGTGTCTAGCCGCATCTAGCCGGCTAGTCACCTCAATGACCAGGCGTGACGAGGCGCTTAGACGCACCTCCACATTGAAGACGTAAGCTAGCTCGGGTAGACGGAGAACGTGCCGAGGTACGTGCAGCTGCCTAGACGACTGACATCTAGGAAGCCGTTGCGGCCATCGGTGCGCCTCGCCAAGGCTCCGTGTAGCTAAGCGAGAAAAGCGATGTTGTAGATCCGTGATGCCGGCTACACAAAACTCACGGCACCTCGGCAACGGTTCCATGCGCCTCGACATGTCACGCTCTAGCCGAGGGCGGAACGCAGTGAATCCCCTTCAAATGCTCCGGACTTCAACCACTGGAATTTCTGGTCGGTGGAATGAATATTCTTACACTGAATGGAGGTTTTGAAGGTCTTATCCACTATTTTTGACTTAACATTTACTGCAGCAAATCCCCGCACTTGCGCGGCAACGCCCGTCAATGGCGTGGCAGTGCGCGCTAATGCCACATGAGTTTGCTGCTGCGTCGTGTCAGTCTAAACGAGGCCTGTGACAAACCCGCTTGTTTTAGGTTGCCACGGCAATTTAATTCATGAGGAAAACTGAACAGACCAAGCATCATACATATGTGGTCTTTGCTGAGCTCAGACGTAATCTTGGCAGCATATTTCGACGTCAATCCCTCTATTCCATTGCAAATTTGCCGCTCTGGGTTGGATTTATGTGACATGGTGAGCAGTCATTGCCGCTTGCACTAGTGGCTGTGCTTCTGCCGCGGCAAAGGGGAGAAGTGCCGCGCCGCCTTCATTTCTCTCCACACTCATTCCTGGAGTGAAATTTGAGCGGTTCAGTGTTATATCGATCTAAATACATTGTTTAGACTGCACAAAAGATCTGATATACTTCTCAATACAAGAGCTAGAAATCTATCCCGATGTTTGATTTGGTCCCATCCAAAATTGAGACTATTAATCCAATGATAGTCATTTCGAGATTTATCATTGTACAACGAAGTTTCAGCCCAAGAAACTCATGAATGCTAGCCAATTGCTGCAATGTATCAAGTTGAACTATACCCATGTTTTTTGTTCGGGTGGTTCATAATTTTTCGTGAGGTGCATCTGAATACGGGTCACCTTGATTCACTCTATGCCACACCATTGTACTGGAAACAAGACTACCGTACATCTGCTCTGAGCGGACGGGCATGGGTCAGCGAGCCGATTGTGGGGCATCCTGACCGCATAAAAATGTGAGCTAGGCATGAGGCTACACGTCAAGAAAGTACTAATCAGTCTGGAGACTTTAGCAAGTGCATAATGTCCTCCTCAGTCCTCTTTCTCACCCCGGGTTTCCCCCTTATTGAGGTAACTTCGTTCTTTAAAAGGAGGAGAGGAGTACAGTATAGTAGGGTTCCTTGGATAGCGAGACATCCTTGGGTAATTTTTTTTTTCAGAGCTGCCCAGTGCCTTCCCAGGTCAATTTTTCTTCGTAGGGTGAACTATGCACTTTGGCCCCATCTCTGGAATAAACTTCAGGCTCGGTGAAGCCTTGGTGCCTAAACAGCAGGTGCTTTGGAGGGGCTCACGGCTGATGACATCATAAATCACTTTCCTTCTCATTGCTTGTGCATTAATACGGGCACCAGCGACCTCGCCAATTTTTCTAATGAATATTCACACTCACGGCCGCCATCTTCGCGAAAATTCTGGTGATCCGACCAAGATTGACAGGTCCACCTGCCAAAAGCGTGACACATTTCTGGGCACGTGAGACCATTCTTGACGCAGGTCATCAGCCTTCATCCAGTCGACAAGCGGTCTCCAGCCCCCCGCTTCCATGCCAAAATCTAACCATTTGCCACACCATCACAGTAATCGCAGAGGAATAGTCGCCGAAGGGCAACCCATATGAGCCGAGAAGAATGATTTGTGTGTGACATCACGCTATCCATGGAACCCTCCGTGTGACCGATCAGTCGTCGATGGCATTCTTTTGCCTGTGGCTACAATTCGCGTGCCAAATTGGTGAGATTGTGCTCCATAGCTCACTTGAGTGTCCAGTATCTACGAACTTTAAATTCAGACTTCATTTCTTCATGTTGCGGACGCCGTAGCGGAAACATCAAAGCAGGTATCCAAGGAACCCTACTATACTGTACATGTATTGATTCTTTTCTTCTTATTTTTAAGGGTGCCATCACGGTCTTCGTCGGTCTCGTGTTGTTCTTCCTGCCGGCCTCTCCGGACAAAGCCCACTTCTTGAACGACGAGGAGAAAGGTGTCGTACTGTGTTGGGGGGTACATTCACCTAGCCGGACTACCGCCAGGTTTGTCAAAGTCCGGTACTATGACCGCCCCGCAGATGATAGAATAGCAGAAATGAACTCTGATTTCTTCCTGAGCTTTGTATGGACTTAATGAAAGCGCAGGGCCTTGCCAATACGTCTCGATGGACCAGTGGCGGCGTCCATCGGAAGAACGGGCGCGAAGGGATGCAACTTCTTTTCCACTGTGCAGGAGAACATGTAGAGAAGCCTGGCAAAGAAGGGCTTAGTCTCGGTTTAGTCTCGGTTTTGACCAACACGCAATGGTAACGTGGTTGGCCGTTGAATTTTGGATTGCATCGTAGGTAGTCTGTCATGGACGTCCAAGTACTGAGCGAGTCATAATGAACCTTGAGGAATTGGAAAGGTACAATCTATATTGGTGTAAGTGGAAGTATTCACTCTGTTCCATCAAACTCAACCGCTTTCTGTTGGGTAAGTTGTACCGTACTCGAAAGCCGGCAGAAAGTCAGAAATGAGATCTCCGAATTTCACGCGAAACCATTCGAAGGCGGGGTCCTAGGCCACGCCAAAGTGGCCG
Source organism: Mycena olivaceomarginata (assembly GCA_029378375.1). Classification (NCBI taxonomy): domain Eukaryota; kingdom Fungi; phylum Basidiomycota; class Agaricomycetes; order Agaricales; family Mycenaceae; genus Mycena; species Mycena olivaceomarginata. The sequence continues at coordinate 153,124 of JARKIC010000398.1, forward strand.
GAGCTCCGGATGAGCTCCCGATTTCCACTTTGGTGCTGAGAGCTCCCCAGGAATGTCCCCCGGAGACCGAAAAACACAATCCCGAGCCACCATCAAGAAAAGCTTTTGGGATTAGCTTGCCCCGACCTTGAAGGGAAGAATCCAAGAACGTCCCAGCTGGGACTACAGCGATGACCTCATAAATGGGCACGGGCCCTCCCTCTCGATATTTTCTGGACGCAAATGAGGAATAAATTGGGCCACCGGCCATGCAATGAATAGTATTAGAGGTTTACCGACTTAAACTACTGACTACGGAATTATGTACGTGAAAATTAATTGAGTGTAAGTGTAGGGAGTGTAAGTGTAGGACAACGAGATGAAAGAGTACTACAAGCGCGCGCAGGGAAAGGGATTAAGTGAACAAAGAGAGGTCGGGGTTGCCATAGGAGCGGCAGTCATTCTTTAGAACCTTTGCAATGGCCCTATACGAACACCTGATGAGAATGGAACAAAATGAATGAGATGAATGCGTACTTTGAAATAAGCTTCTTGTCATCCTCGTACTTGGTACGGAGCAACGCGAGCTGCTCGTCGACCTTTTCCCAGTATTTGGACCCTCCGGAGATGTCAATGAGGACCTGACGCTTTACAGAAGTGAGTAAAGGAATAAGATCTTCGGTATTGTGACGTACAAGTAGCGCGACACGTCCCAACATCGGAAGTGTCACCTTGAGTCCCGCATCGGGGACAATAGCGATGAGGGCCTCACATAGAGTGATGATGTCCATCGGATCATCCAGGTCCGACAGGATGGTCTCACCGTCTTCGCCCTTCACAACGGCCCATGTACCGTCAACGAGCTGAATGGACTATTATTAATGGACATTGAGGAGGCTCGCGCCGGACTTACCACTTTTTTCATCTCATACCGACGATCTGTAAGACGGGTGCGGACGCGAGAGGACACTACACCCCACTGTGCTTTATCTTCCAATACCTCGGGGGTGAGGCCCCACGCAGATGCATGGTCCTGCACCAAGGTCTACGGGAATTGTAAGTCCGATGCCCAGGACCACAGACAACAATGACGAACCTTCATGATACCGCTGGGAGAGTCCCCGCCGGCTTTCTTGACATAGAAGGTAAGGGTTGGCGACAGCATGGTCCGCATGTTGTGAACATCGATCTTGTTCTTCGAGCACATATCAGTAAAGTCGGTGGAGGTAAGACGAAGACACACATCGAGTTTTTTGGGGATGACAAATGTGCCAGCAGCAGGGCTGAGGAGCGCCTGCATCTCGGTGAGCTTGAGCAGTTGCGCAAACATGGTTACTTCAGAGCCAGAGGCTGCCGTCTACCGACATTGTCAGCCATAGCCATCGATTGAAAAGGCAGAAGGAAGACCTTAGCAAAGTCCTCGAGGCGCATGACACTCTCGGGCTTCAACTTCAGCTTTCTCGCAGCGAGGACTCCGACCTGGGCGAAATCCTCAGCTGCTCCGCTAGAAGTACGACGGTGATGCCTGCTGCTGAGGGCTGCAGGCGAGGCATATGGCGACGAAGATCCTGGGCGATTGCTGGGAGTGACAGGGTCAGAGGCCGGGCGGCCTGACGAGGGGGATCCTGTGGGGGATGTGCCACTATTGCCATCGGTCGGGGGTCCAAGAGGAAAGCTGGGGGTGTCGAAGAGCGCCGACAGTCTTCTGCCATTGCTGCGAGCACGAGACATAATTTGGAGAGAATGGGGCTGGGCGTAGAGCGAAAAGAAAAGGAGGGGAGTGCAGAGTGTGCGGTGAGAGAAGACTGGGTCGATGAAAGAAAGTGGGGGAGTCGCAGTGAAAATTCTCTGGGGATTCCAAGTCCGCTCACAGAACACGTGTGATATCTCCATTATAGCGATTGCCGCCGCCTCTTTGCCTCAGCCGATTATCGCGATTAACTGGATGCCTGCTGGCCGTACGAATAAATATGCTTCTGGTGTGGAAACTCTAAATAACGAGAGCTGGTGTGCTTATCTCTGCGGATAATTAGACTTTGAGGATATTGACGGTGATCCGACACGCGTCAAATGCATTGCTTGTTCAGCAGCCTCCGACACACAGGATGTGGATCTCTTGAGGGCTGGTAGAAAAACACACTTGACGAGACCAAAACATATCAATTCTGTGGCTGTCTTGGCTGGCAGGCAAGGAGCTGCTGGAGTTTCGGTGACAATGCAAGAAACTCGGGATCCTGGGCCCAGTCAGCAAGCGCGCTTCAAGTTATCAGATATCTTGCTGGATTCAGATAGTGACGATGATAATGGGAAGCCTCGCCATAGCCATAGTGGCTTGGACAACATCATGATGGATGGAGATCAGTTCTTCGATGCTGACCGCAATGAAATGTTCTTCTCTGCTGGCACCGAGGATCGGACTGGACATGCATCCCGGCAAGAACTTCTCGAAGGAATCAGGAATCTTGACTACTACGACCATACTGTGTTTGGGAAGATGGACAGAGAGGATGTGACTGTCTCGAGTGCGGTCGAGGCTATGGTGGAGATGGGTAAGCTTCAAACGAGCAACATTTTGTAGTTGCTGATTATTGAGCCGTCTGTCAGGTTTGCAAGACAGTGATGATGAATCGGACACAGAAGCGGAGTACATCTCCGATGACAGTGGTTGGAGTCCCCATGGGTCCAAAGCTGCATGTTATTTGCGATATTCTCGGGAATATATCGCTGACTTGATGATTTGCAGATGTTCATGCTCGACTTGTTGGATAATTTACCACGTCTGAGACTCTCGGATGACCAACTCAAAACAATTATCTGGGTGATGCGCGAGTGCGGGACACCCGATATTCCATCCTTCTCTGCATTGAGGAAAAAACAAGCGCAACTCACCAAAGATGTCAATATTCAAACTGTCCGGCATGTCTCTGCGATGGGGAATGAATTCTACATGAATCATCCAGCGCAGTTACTCGCACTGGTATACTTATTGTTTCTGCTTTGTGTGCTCGAATCTGATCTGGATTCAGGATTGGGCAAATCCGCTTGTCCGAGAATTTATGCAGGTCTATCCGGAGATTACCGACCATATCTCAGAGATGAACCAGGCCGACAAATGGACAAAAGATGTTGATTTAGATGATCTATCGTCAATGTGGGCTGACTGGAAAATGGCGGCGCACAAACACTATTACATCAAGGAACTCGCTCAGCTGAAGAATGGTGAATTCGTAATTCCGATGCGATGGGTGATTTTCAACAAAGAAGAGTACACCGAAGTCTACAAGGTAATTCATTATCCGGAGGTTAGTACTTCACCCGTGTATGTTTGGCTCCTTCTGATCTGGATTTTGTGAACTGCAGTCAGATTGCTTTATCATTCATGACGAAGAACTTGTCCGATTTCCTGCCCTGGATCTAAAATACAATTATCTCGATCTCAGGGAGACTGGATACCACCTCAAATTTCCCGGTTGGTTGAATTCTTCGGCTTCCAACTTGCACTAACACATCAACTAGATTCCGCCCCGACATGGGCCCAAAACATGCCAAACCCTGTGCGCCAAATAGCCAAGGGCCGGCCCGTATTTTCAATTCGCATAATTCCTTGGAGTGACGATGTCTCCGGGAATGTGAGCAAGCAATTCAATCCACACATGAATGTGTACATGGCAAATGCGAATTTACCGCATCGGAAAGTCTCACAGGAATACTTTGTTCGATTTTGTTCTACATCTCCACATGCATCATCTGGAGAACAGCTTGAAGCCCTGACTGAGGATATGTAATTATTCAATTTTTTCCTGTTTTTGGCAACACCTAACTTTGTCTCAGTGGATCTGAGAAATACCACGAGGCGTACGACTGCAAATTAGAACAGGACATCCTCTTCCGCATCTTTGCACATGTCCTCCCCGCTGACAATCCTCAACAAGCGGAATCTGCCTCAAATGCGGGTGTGCACGCCAATTTATGGTGCCGATATGACATGGCTGGTGGTGCAGCAACACACAGAGAAACAGACGAGGGCTATTGTGCTCTCTTCAAGGTTGGCTGAGTTATGGCATTATTAATTATTCTGACCGTGACCCAGCCCGGTATTCCACGTACACCAGCTCAGACCATCCGAATCATTAAGCGTCAGATTTGGGTCGCATGTTCAGGTGTTCAAGATGCCGTGGATGAGTTGCAAACCTCGACGGGTGTCAAGGACAAAACAGCTCTTTTTTGGATTGCGAAACTGATCGTCAAGGCCAGAGAGACTCAAAAGGAACGTCTCGGGTCTGATCCTCGACTTAGGGACAAGAAGCTCAAGGGTGAGGCACGCAAGGCAGTCAAGAACCGGATCAAAGGTTTAATACAGTGGGAATTATACAACTGGGTAATCTTGCAACCCGAAGATCGCTCCTCCAAGCTCCCCAGGAATTCATGTGTGCCCATATCCCAATTGGGAAACTATGTCTAATTCCTATGACACAGTGGAACGTCATCGACTGCGTCCTGGAGATCACTACAATATTTTACTTCGTGTTAGAGGCAAGCACTTCATGATTCCGGTTTCAGTCCCGAGAAATTGAGTATTTCCTAGGTCTCGATCCGCACAAGGACTGCCCATGTGAAATCCTTCACTCGATTCTCCTTGGTGACGATAAATATATTTGGCACGAAACAAACACTCCATGGGACAAATCCAAGGGAGACAAATTCGCAGTGAGACTCCAGTCATCGTCAACAAATGGACTGAATCTTTCCTCTGTCCGTGGCCGATACATCGTCAAGTACAAGAACGGGCTGATTGGGAAGCATTTCAAAATCCTTCAGCAGCTCGGAATTTTTCACCTTCATGAGGATCTTTGCAGCAAGAACCTCTTCAATCTCTGGAAGGCATCAGGAGAGCTCGGGGCGCTCCTATGGTTTCCAAAAATCCGAAACCTGGAGCAATACCTTGTGAGTGAATACAGACCTTTTTTAAGTGTAATTTTACACCACCCGGCCTCAGAACGATCTACAAATTTGCATTGATAACGTCCTTGACCTCTGGGCGCTTGTCGATCCAGCTCGAATTGTGACAAAGTACAAACTGCATGTTCTTCCGCACCTTCCGGAAGATGTTCGCCGGTTCGGACCTGCAATCCTTTTTGCAACCGAGGGCTTCGAATGTTGGAATGCAATATTCAGGCTTTGTAGTGTGCTTTCGAATCACCAATCACCGAGTCACGATATCGGGGTAACGTTGGCAGATATGGAACGATTCAAGCATCAGGTCAGTGGTGGTTGGTGGAAGCCTGATGGATCCCAGGATTATGTTCGAGCTGGCCGAGAAATAACCGCAGTCCTCGAGAAGAACAAGGAGCTGCAACGGCGACTGGGTTGGATGGATAAATCCAAACCAAAGCCTGGTGAGCTTTCTACGCTGCGCAGAGAAAGTCTTTAAATCAGATATCTCTCAGGCTCCATAAAACTCGAGTCACGCCGGACAGCCACCTCCGCTTCATGGCGTGAAATTCTTGGTCGGCTCTGGAAACCAGAACTTGATTCCAGTGCTGGAAAGACTTGGACAACATGTAAATATGTGGTTTCGAAGTCCGGAGACGTCTGCACCAAAGACTCGTGGGTATTCTTCAAGTGCAAGGTTCGTCTCACAGTATCTCATCTTATTCATCCTGAAAATTTTATATAGGATACGAACACAATTCTGGTCGGACGAATCTGCATCATCCTAATTCCAACGACCGCGTCAGCCAGACACAGTGAAGCTGTGGTTGTTATACGCAAGTTCATTGTTTCTGGAACACGAGATATTCGGATGAACATGCCGGTCCTCTCTCCATCTCCCGAAATTCAACTGGCTCAACCAGCGGTGAGATCTCGAGTTTTTCCCATCTTCGACTAATCTATGCATCTGAATATTTCCAGGCGATATTATTTTTCTTCAATGCACAACACGATTGCTATGGAAGCAAGTGTCGAGCTGTGGTTGACTTTGAAAGTGTAGTTCAGGAACGGCATGCCACGGGCCGGAAGCAAACGGGAATTAAACATTCAGATACCGACATCTACTTTATCAACATGCATGCCCTCCACAACGCAGATCTTATACGGGACACTCTACCTCGCGATCTAACAGCTCCAATACCATGTTTTCCGGATCGAGATGCGAAGCGCAAGGAATTTGCTGCACTATTACGGGTCTCTGGACCGGCCAAGCGGGCCGCAGCTGCAAAGAAATCGAAGGAGACTCGCGAGAAGAAGAAAACGGCCAAAGCAGCGGGAGGGAAGGATATGGCATTGGTGGATTCGGACTCAGAGGAGGAAGAGGAGCTCGGGCCTGAGCAGGACATGGAGGAATGATTATTTTAATGCAATCACACCACCTTTGCTCAGTTTAAGGTGCAATGAGCAATGAAGAGACACTCTTGAAGTTGAGCGCACGCCTTGTCACGTGGATCAAGACGAGGCTTTGAGCAAGCTCCAGGAATATTAATCTCAAATGATTTCAACGAGGTTCCTGTTAGATTCTCACAAGCACTCAGCAAGAACCCTGAAAAATCATTCTATAATGTCCCTTAGGATCTGTCCCGGACCTCAGCAGGGATCTCCCCGGATATCCCCGAAGAAACGGGGCTCAAACATCTGACCGAATTGGGGGTGTAGTGGGTCGGATCAAACCCGGATATAGAGGCTATTTCAGCGCAAAATTGAACTTTTAAATGCATAGCTTGCCCATGCCTGAACAGAAAATTACGGTTCCTGGTGCATTGGATAGCCACAGCAATTCTGAGTTGAAATGCCTATAGGATGATGGCAATTGGTGCAGCCGTTGCCAAGCGATCAGGTAAACAGTGTGAGATGGGACTGTTTAAATGAACGCAAAACTGTACTTTTTAAATGCATGGCTTGCCCTTGCCTGAACAGAAAATTACAGTTCCTGGTGCATTGGATAGCCACAGCAATTCTGAGTCGAAATGCCTGGCTCCTTTCCCCAAGGAGTCATCAACGGTCTCGGCAAATACCGAATTAGGGAGCGTAAGGCGTCGAGTACCGACGATGACGAATGATTGATTGCCTGTGCGTCGGCGAGAAAGAGCGCATGTATGCATGCGGCCGCCTTTGTTTTTCGGTGCGGTGGGAGCCATCTATCAATGTTGGCGCCAGGGTAGTGTCTGTCAAAGTTTGTCAGAAGAGTGATGTCACATGCCGACAATGCCGAATGATTGATTACCCGTGGGCCAAAACCAACTGTATGCCCGGGGCCCCGAACTGATTACTGTAAGTACGCTCATCTATACTGCTCTAGTTGATCCCAATGGGATTGAATCTAACTTCGGTTCAAAAAGGGACGTTCATTTTCTGTCGCCTCCTTCTTCCCTTCTCCCATCATCTCCCTCCGCCGCACCGGGTTCTTTGCCAGAGATGGCTAGCATCAAGCTCTTCCACTTCCCGGAAGCTGTCCTCTCCCCTCAAAAAGTGGCCTTCGTCAGATGGATCAAGCTCTGAGCAAGACCCGGCGAGCAGCAACCCAAGAACTACCCAACGCTGAATTCCTCAGTCTCGGCGCTCGAGGCTTGCTAATGCCTTTACCCCATCAGCGCTGTATCCAGCAGCTCTCCTCCGTCCTCATCCCGCACTGAAACGGCCGTCTTTGCACAAATCAAGCCATCCACAATATCTGCCGAGCGTCAAGACCGAGGAGTCCGAGTCAAGACCACGCAATGCTCGGTCGTAAACCTGCTTCAAAACTCTACTAGCAATCAACGCCTGGAATGCATCTCAAGACTGGGCTCGATACCAAAGGGCTGCTCTACTTTTCCTCCCTCTTCCGTTCTCACTCCCCACGTCTCCCTTTTCTGATGTTTCCCTGAACGACCATCTAGGTGGGTTGCGCCTCTCAATAGGTCGGAATTGATTGAACTCGGGAACCCGTTAACGTTTTTCAGCTGCCCCGCAGCTGTGGCAATACGTCTTTGGTAATCTCCTTTCCATCTATGGTGCGCATCGGCTAAACACCACCAAACTAGAACGATCAATGATGCCATCATTGATGTCTCAAATCGAGCCAGCAAAAATTTTGAAATGATTTACCACCTTTTCTGCAGGTCCTCACCTCTGTGTGGGTCACAAAAAATGCTCTCAGGGTAAGGAAGTTGAGTGGGCTCAAAAGCGGAGGCATTTGAGACAGTTTTTGGATAATGGATGGGTGGAATAGGGGCTGTTTCGTAAGTACATGTGACTGATTAATTGATGCGATCAGTGATGTCTCAAATTGCCTTTGAGAAAAATATATTTATTGTCAGTTTTGATCCAATGGAAAATCTCTCTTAGGGGATTGAACTACTATCTAATCTGAGTGTTTTTGCCAGAGGATCAGAAGTGGGGAGGTTTTCCCCGGGTGCAATAGATTTTGTTCCTGTTTGGTGGTGTTTAGCCGATGCGCACCATATGGCGCATTAATCTCCCTCCACGTTTTCAACATTGACACCTTATTCGGAGTTTCCGCAAGCCGGCCCACTGTGTTCAAGGTACGGTGTTTCATAATCGAGCTTCATATTTTTTCGACGTTGTTGCGCAGCGTTGCCACAGCAATTTTGCGCGTTAAGCGGCTCGACTTATTCCATCGCTGCCAACGTCGTTAAACCTTGACTAAATTTCCCGTTCAGAAGTATGTTCAGTATTTCTTTCCCATTCTCCGTTCCTGTAAATGGGTGCGTAGCTGCTATGATAGCAGTCATCCATAGTTCTGAAGAGAGCGATGTATATTTCGAACTACGGAAGACAACATCTCCATTAAACATTCTTTTCCACTTTGAAGTGTCAACCGCCTGCGCCGCCGCGAAGCGAAGGCACGGCTTGTTTCCATTAAAGTGTAGGCGGGCCCCTTGGGGCCTACGTAACACTACACAGAATGCGTAGAGAAAACTACCTGACCCAGAGGGATAACACATCAAGATCTCATTTTTGAAGGCTCGCGGTAGTACTAGTGGTGAGTAACCTATGGTCAGCGCCGAGAACAAGCCGAGAACCCAACACCGGCCACTCGCTTGTCGATTCTTCGGCCGCGTTCCGAGTTTTCCCTTCGCTTTCTCTGTAGAATTTGATCGTAGAAATTTCTCGTCAAAATTCTACGAGATTTCAACCGTAGAATTCTCTCCCAGTGGATTCAAAGCTCTGAGCCGTTCAATGGTGTTGACCCACCTCAATGGTGGTACAGTCGACGGCAGCAATTCTCTAATCCATAGCGGCTTGTACGCAACACCCTGTGTATTCCCCGTATGTCCGTCCAGCTCCTTCATAAATCGTGTCCGACGCTGACTCCTGACTTCATTTGTAGGCTGAGCTTACTGTTTCCTTTTTTTGGTTTTGAGGCGAAGATTTTCGTAAAATAGGCCGTATACAATGTTACGTACGTAACCGTTCCGCATACCTTTCGTTTCTAGCGTACCAGATATACGGCGTAATTTTTACGCCGTAAGCGTAATATTGACGGTTTGATGCCCTATTGGGCGCATCAGTTGATGTGCTTGACGGATAGCTGTTCCCCTGCAATAGTGATTCGTTTGAACAATAGTGATTCGTGCCCGGAGTAGTTGTTCGCTGAATCACTATCTTACCAAAGTTGTATGTACTCTAGCCACGTACTAACTCCAATTTAATGACTCCATTTTACAGAGTTTAGGAGATTGTATTTCAAATTCATATCGTTTACATCCAAGGTATGTGGGCCCGGGCTTGAGGGCCGGGCCTCTGAACGAGGATAAACCAAAATATTCCCGAGGGTTTAAATTGAGAACTGCCCAAATACGGAAATATTACACAACTCGGTTCGCCGGGGGTTAATTTTTTTCTGAGTCCCCCAGAGCCATTCACAGGGTTGTCTGGGACCACATCAGATGTATAACATATCCAAGAACTAGCCCAATCGGGGCAGTATTCCAAGTGCTACAGGTGGCCTACTCAAAATCAAGTTTTTCTGGAAGAAATTCTATTACGTGAAGAGATCAAAAATACCGGTATCTCATTATCTGCGGACTTTCAATGCGAATCGAATGAGCCTATTTCTAAGGGAAACGGTTGAGATTTGAGCTCAGGGCAACTGTTCTCGTGAAAATTTGCCAAAACAGAAAGAAAAGAAAAAAAACGGACCGCGCCTGTTGTACCGCAAACGGCTGTAATGGCACGGACTATTTGTAGACACCCCGAATAGTTGAACTTTGAATCCAAGAAAAAAATTTTCTTCGAAGCTTTGAACAATCCAAAGACAAGGTCCCGTCAACTGGTGCGGGAGCCTTCATAGCGAAGCTTCAAGAACGTTGGAATATCAACTGCATGTGCTCGCAGACTTCAATGTCGGTGTATGCATACCAACATTTTACCTGTGCGCATCGTCATGAACTCGACGGAAACTTATGCCCACAGTTTATTTGGAGTGATTTGGGTCATAAATGAACGAACTCGCATCGGTCAATCGTTTGGTTAGTGTATTTGTGGATTGTGACGTGTACTCAGCATTGAGACGATCCGTATCGGCTGGAGACGCACCAGGAATTCGACTTGCATTATTTGTGGACCTTGAACTCGTGGATTGGGCTGCATTCCGGTGGAAAATCGGGGCCGGGAAATATATGTTTGTGTACGACTGTGAGCGGCCGGCCCCTCACTCACGGATTTGTGGATCGGCTCTTGTCCGGGCCTGAAAATTTGTGGATTGCGGATCTATAAAACCCCGGACGGACCCAGCAACCCTCATTAATGCCTTCTCTTGTCACGGTCGCGCCACCTCTCGGTACTAGGATTGCATCTGATCATGCGAACAGCACTGACGACTCTATGTTTCGGAAAGCAAACAGGGGGTGTAAAAGAGCAGGAGATGATCTGATTCAAAGAAGAAAGCGGTCCCTACAAGGTGCATTCTAGGTTCTTGGCGTCCTTTTGATTTATTTTTTTATTTATTCGTCCCCACAGACGGCCACTACGCAGGCCAGAACTGTAAAATCAACCTTTTCTCTCAGACTTTGTGCGACTGTGGTGCATTTTCCTGTCCTTGGTACGTGCACAGCATCTACAGAGCAGCACTGAACCGATATTGCATTTCTCAGTCCGAAACCGGAGTATCCCTGCCCTACAGATGTAATGGGGGCCGGGAATTGTGGAAAAGGATTATTCTCACGTGGAAGGATTGCTCAGTACGCTTTAACAGATCTAGCTGTGTTTTACACCGCTAACTTCGACTTTGGGACAGACAGACATTTGTCATTGAGTACGCGGGAAACCGGATTGGATCCAAGCAAAAAGATGAGTTGTTGGCCCAAGGCTGTGTGTACATATTCCAGGTGGCCCCCAGGGTGCGCTCAGCTGATACTCCCGTATAGTTAGAAATTAACTTGCATTTTATCATTTGAAGGAATTCGTGGATGCCAGCGAGCCAAATGAAGTTAATCTTGCGCGGCATATTAATCATAGCTGCGATCCTAACGCCGTAGTTGAGTTATGGAACGACACAAACGGCCTACCTCGAGCTCTGGTCATTTCGAAGAGGACCATCTTTCCAGGTGAGGAGATTACCATCCACTATGGAAGGTGAGGTCGTTGTCTTCTCTCTAGAGCTTACGTAACATCTTATTTTTAGTGATTTTATGCCGTCGCCATGTCTTTGTGAAAAATGCATCCAAGGTCTTACCTCTTCATCCGCGGGTGGAAAAGCGTCGAACACAGAAATATCGCGGGCTCACGATGGTTTAAGGGGTCCTTCCTTTGGGCAGCTCGATGATCTACCGAGTTTCAGCAATGACCACTATTCAATACGCATCCGGAGACAAGGATGTCAGGAGGTGGAGATGTGGTAATTTCTTGCGACTTCCAAGATCTTCCTGGCCAGATCAGCGTAAAAAAACTTAATAGCCCGGTCTCATTTTTCCAACTACACAAGAGTCTATAGTTCCGTCGGCTTTATTGACCATTTTTTACATGAATCACGGCCCAGACTAGCAGTAGGGCAAGGGAGTCCGGTGCCCAGAATTTTGGAGCACGGAAAGCATACTGAATTATACAAGCGGCTGCTTGGCCGCTTCGCGGCCTCGCATCCCCTTCCTTCGGTCGCGGTGCAGATTCAACCCAGTTGAGAATTGAGCAAAGGAGCGTGTGATTCACAATGAAATAAATGCTGAGCTTTGAGCCTTGAAGTGATTATTCAAGACAAATGTTTGCGGTATTCTATAGATATGCTGTGAAGCCGGATCCGGACAGGTACGCCGTAAGAGCGTGGAGAGAGATCGATAAAAGCGATTAGAAGCTGATGGACAGGCTGCGAAGATGGCGGAGTTCGAAAAGGCTTCAGACATGCTGAATTTTATAAAGAGAGAGACTCTTCTGGATTTACTCGGGTTTAACGGAGTATTTACTCAAGTCTAATTGAGGGGGAGAAATTTAAAAACTTTCACCCGTGGAGAAAATCTTTGCAGAAGCGAGGATCAGCGATAATTCCCCATTAGGGTGCGTGGACACATCGGGGGCTAAAATAATATCCTGAAAACAGCGGGCCAGACCATAGGCATGGTCCACACTGCCAAAAACAACCCCCCTAGGGCCAATTAAGTACATTCAACAGATGAATCAGATGGCGAGAATCACATAGATCCCACCACTTCTGGACCTGAGCATGCTTTCCCGTCCACCTTTGCAGATTGGCGCCAACACGTCCATGTTCTGATATCAATGATTCGCTGAATATGATCTAGTTACTTCCCGTCGTTTCATGAACAAAGTTTCGGGAGTAATTCTACCTACCTACCAACACATACCCCTACAAACACGAGTGTTTATGATAAGAATGATGTGACTAATAAACGTAAATACTCTAACACCATATGGGCTAGTCTCTCTAATAAGGCAATTATGATCGCATCAGGGGAAATCGGTGGTGCCCTCCGCATTTTCATTGCAGACAGAATGAGCATACTTTTAAGGCAAACAGACAAGAATTGAGCTCAGAATTACCGTTCTCGTTGAAAAGCATGAAAAAAAAAAAAAAGGACCCGCGCCCTAAGTTCCGCAAATGGCTGTAACGTGATCATCGAAAATTCTTTATTCAGTAAGTATTGTTTCTCCTACTCACCTGATACTTATGCACATACCCCTTAGAACCCCTAAGAACCCTCTTGTTCAGTTGCCGAGACGCCCCGCTCAACAGCGCATTGTAGCAGGGCTCAGCGGATTTTGACCGATGCCAAATATTTTAATGCAGTAAGTATTTTTTGTGCTATCCACCGATTTCCCCAGCTCAAAAAGGAATCGGGGTGTGGCTGAGCGGATTTTGACTGCCTACCACAGTCATCCCAAAGTTTTTAATGCAGTAGGTGATTTTGTGCTACCGACATGACACTTACGCACGCTGTAGTTCAAGCTTATTTTCTACTTCTAGGCTCCATTTCATTCTTGCAAAATCCTATGTGAGAGCAATGGGCATGTGGGAGGGTAAGGGCCCGCTTCATAGCATTTGGTGGTTGAACGATAACAAATGTAGGTGAGCGTTAGTCTCCTGTCTACTACAGCATTGCAGCGAAGTCAAGCACGACCTTCCCTCGACCTCAGTCCACCTTAGGACTACCTGTTACTTCGACACTGAGTGCTGATGATTGATATTGTTTGCCGCGCGCCTTTCAATTGCTGTGCGTCCCCGGCGCCGGGATTGCCGATTGATTGCATCCGTGCGTTTCAATTGAAGAATTGAGCCCTGTGTCTCAATTAAATGGCCCTTTTAAATCGCACCGGCTGGAGATGGCCAGTGAAATTTCAAGCAGAACTGTCCAGATTTTGTGGGAAATCGAAAATGGGAACGGAAGGGCAAGGCCAATCACCGCAACCTGTAGAGTGAATTTTGTATGTGTGGGCGCCTGCAGAGCTGGTTTGAACACCACAATAGAAAACAAAGCTGCACAGCCGCACAACTTTATGGAGACCTTTCAGGCCTCGCATTTGATAACTAGGCTAGCTGCTGAAATTTCAAAGAGACGGATTTGCCCAGAATCGTGCTAGCTATCTTAGAAAAATGCCCCACTGGGGAGGAGATTTTTATTGGACGCGACAATGCAAACAAAGGCGCTGACAGGTCTTTTGGACGCTCACTAAGGTCCAGAGCACACAACCACCCAAAAGTTTTGTATCGACCAGGGCTACCCGAATCAAAAAGATGGCCTGGGACTGTACAGCGAATCATTTTTATGTCGTGGGCGAGCCCGGTTTGAACACCACAATTGAAAACAAAGGTGCACAACCGCACAACTTTATGGAGACCTTTTAGGCTTCGCGTTTGACAACCAGGCCAGCTGCTGAAATTTCAAAGAGACGGATTTTCTCGGAATTGTGCTGGCTATCTTGGAAAAATGACCCGCCGGGGAGGAGATTTTTGTTGGACGTGATAATGCAAAACCAGCCATTTGGAGTGGAACGTTCCGGGTCCGCGATCCGGATTTCCTGCAGTGCGTTCCACGGCACTTGCCGCATACCGCCGGCGTGAGTTACATTCTCCAGCTTCGTCTCGTAGAGCAGATGACGTCGATTGGCACGGGGAAGTCGGGATTCGAAAATCGGATATGGGGTGGAAGGGCAACGACCAAAACAAATCTCTCTCTTTATAAAATAACGGGTGTCTGTCTGAAGCCTTTAACGCCCTACATATGGTCTTTCTGACCAGAATCTATGGATTGTCTCACAACAAGCGCTCAGCGCCAATTTCTTTCACGGCGCTTGGGCCTCAATCGGCGTCTTTGTTCAGTACTGCGGCGATTTTTCCACTGTAATAAGAGAGACACGAGTCTAGGGATGGTGTTCTCATCTAACTCTTGATAAAATAATGGATGTGTGAAGCATTAAACTCTGCTCTGGGTAAATCAGCTCCAGAGTGATGGAAAGCGCAGGGAAAGTGCAGCCACTCAGCTTGTGTTTTGGCGCAGTGTTGACTACTGTATACTAGAGGGGAAGCAGTACTTTCAGCAACCCCAACAAGCATTACATTTTGAAAAGCATGACTGTATTGCCACCATTTACATTTTGAAACGCGTGCTCGGAATGCCACGCCGCACGTCCGACACGGTCCCAGAGCCGTCGTTCCGTCTTTTGAAGCGCGCGGCCGTCGAATTGATAGCCCTGATTTTTGCGGTCCTTTCCAGCCACTTCCCTTGTGTTTTGGCGCAGTATTGACCATGCTAGAGGGAAAATAGTGCTTTCAGCAACCCCAGCAAGCATTACATTTTGAAAAGCATGACTGTATTGCCACCATTTACATTTTGAAAAGTCTGACTGTATTGCTACCATTTACATTTTGAAAAGCATGACCGCATCGCCAGATTATCTGGGATTCTGACTCTATGACATTGCTCTAAATGTATGTAAGTCCTCTATTTCAAAAGATCAATTGAATATCCTTGGACCAGGCTAGACAGCATTTATCGCGGAAACAGCCCGAAATCACAGATCATTCAATACAAGGTATTTTTACAATTGCCTTTCTATCACTAATTACCCATGAATTAGCCTGACAGATCTGGTTAGGTTTCATCTGAATCGGCGCAAAACTGTCTGCGCCGGAAATACTACGGTACGGTGAGGTGTTCATATGTTAGCAGTCCCCTTCCCCACTGATTCCGATATCTCCCTAAGGGAAGGGAAGGAAGAGACAAGACCATCTCATCAAAACGAATGCGCAGATGTCCTGTCCTGCTCAAAACTTGGATATTTTCCTTTCCACTGTGGAATCGTGTTCTTGACGATTTGGGGTGATGGTTCGGAGTCCCTCGGGGTCTCTCCAGCGAAAACGGGGCGCCATTGCAAGCCGGTGCAGGCCAGAGAGATTCAGAAGAGTGGGAGAGCAATGGCGGCGCGGAAGTAAAGGCGTGGGAACAGATTCAAACTCCGATGATTAGTAATAAGGTCGGCGACCAATTACCCGGCGCGCGGTAAACTACAGACTAACACTTGATGGGGAAATATGGATACCGCAGTATAATTTAACACCCAGGATCTCAGATTCTTAATCAGTGGCGGGTCCATTCAATCACTGAAACCATTTTCCTGATATTCTTTCGCAATTGGGTTTGTATTCGAATTCCCGTCCGTCCCAAATTAATGCAGCAATAGAAAACAGTTGGGCCAAGAATGAAGCAAGCAACTGTAACGAGAGTGAATCAGAGGCAACCAAGGCCGATTCTCAACGCTCCAGGTTTACACACCCTTCTGCAAAACAAGTGACTAGGCGCACAGGAGATAGTGCAAAGTCGCAGAGGTCGACAAAATATACGGCAATCCCTCCTCAGACCCCCATGCACATGCACATTCTTTTGGATCCCTAAGCATGATAGTTGCTGGCGACTTTGTGCAGCTACCGCCAATGTCCGGCCCATCGCTATACAGTGGAAAAGTGACCCTACAAGTATCAGATGCTATAGATCAAAGAAGCCAGAACGCTGTCCTAGGTAAAATCTTGTGGCACCAGTTTAACACCGTGGTTATATTGCGTCAAAATATGAGACAGCAGGAACAAAGCCCTGAGGACGATAAATTGCGACGTGCCTTGATAAATATGCGGTATGGTGCGTGCACACCGAATGATCTTGCATTTCTAGAGTCCAGGATTGCTGGCTTCCGACCGGAGAATCCTAAGTTGAATACTAAGGACGTCAGAAACGTGTCCATCATAACCGGCAGGAACAGTCAAAAGGACATGTTGAATAAAATGGGAGCCGAACGGTTTGCTCAAGACACAAACCAAACCTTGGTCGACTTTTTTTCTATCGACAGAATAAGTGCTCGGTCGGTGGACAAGTCGAAATGGAAAAGTTGCGTTCAATCTGACATCAAAAAAAATGACTCTGTCCTTGCAGAAAAAATTGTGGAACGCACCTCCTTCCACGACGAATAAATTTATACCAGGAAAGCTATCGTTATGCATTGGAATGCCTATCATGCTGCGGGCAAACGACGCGACTGAACTCTGTATAACGAAAGGACAGGAAGCAGTTGTATGCGGATGGCACGCATCTGAAGGTCCTGCAGGCCAGCAAGTGTTAGACACGCTTTTCGTCCGACTGGTCAACCCGCCAAGGAAAATTCAGATTACAGACTTACCTGAAAATGTTGTCCCGCTAGTGCGCACAATAACCCATATTACATGTCTTCTATCTGACGATACACTTCTGTCCATCTTGCGGGAACAAGTGGTATGTCTGTTGAATTTCGGAATGACTGACTACACGTCTCAGGGCAAGAACAGGGCACAAAATCCCGCTTACTGCAAGGACCACAAGTCGTATTATGTAGCATTGTCTCGGGGTTTCACTGCAAAAGGCACCGTAATCGTTCAGGGTTTCTCAGCAAAGAAAATTACCTCTGGAATGGATGGGCATTTGCGTCAGGAACTTCGTGAACTGGAAATTTTAGATGAGATTACACGGCTGAGGTATGAAGGCAAACTTCCACGCTCTGTCACAGGGTTGTATCGTCGCCATTTGATCAGGTCATTTTATGCATGGAAATCTGACCACCGAGATCCGGCACATTTCCACCCAGCTATGAAATGGAATGCATCAATGGGCCCACGCATCCCAGAACCGGTTAACTATAGTGAATGGAGACCAACCATCGAAGGAAAGAACAAACGAAAAAATGGAGCAGTCGAGGTTGAAGAAGTCGAGCGAAAAGCTAAACAAAAAAAAATTAGAGCAAGATCACCTGTTAGAGCAAGAGAACACGAACCATTCCGTGGACAATACACTCAGAGGGATGCTTATCCGTCGAAAGCCGTTGGGTTTAGTGTGGGACAGCAGCAATTACAGCTGTGGCTACGATGCAACACTCACCATACTTGGTAATATATGGGCGGACGGAGAGATGGTCAGCTTCGTTTGCATACCTGAGTGGACATCTGGGTGATTTTGCGTTATCCATGAACTCCGTAATGGACGGAAGAATAACCTTCGAACAAGCTAGAAATGTTACTAGACGAGGAATGCATGCCACAAACCGGGATTCCTTCCCATATGGTCCCAGTTTCACCTCCATCGATCGGATTGCAAGTGTTATTTTGCCGTCCAAACATTATGCGCTCGGTAGACAGAGCTGTCCGACATGTGGTTACGTGGATGGACGACCATATGGTATGCTTGAATCTTACCTGACTGCAGGATTGAGCGATAGGCATCAATATCCAACTGGTGTCCATCTCCATGAATGGCTGGCCGGGATACTTGGGAAAAGGAAGGCAACGATGCCCAACCTGTGCCTCTACTGGCACACAAACAAGACTTGGAATGAATGTCACGTTGAGAGATGTCCCTGCGATAATGCTGATTGACATAACTCACGAAAAGCTGATATTTGACCAACAGATCACGTTTAATTTGTCTGGAATACCCATAATCCTCAAGCTTCGCGGAATCATATACGGAGGACAGAATCACTTTACCTCCAGATTTATTGGGAGAGACGGCAGCACGTGGTTCCACGATGGAGTCACCACTGGTTCAAATTGTCTTCCTGAGGTCAACATTCAGTCTCTGCCCGATAAACTGGCCCTTCATCATTGCGGAGAGAAAAAAGCTGTGTGCGTGGTGTACGCGAGAGAGAAATATTGATCGGCGCACAGCCATGCGTCTCTGCGTTCCGCACTTGCCCGCTGATCGGCGAGGGCCTTGGGGAGAGGAAACAGACAGAACATGGAAATTATGAGCTGTGAATACAATAGATTTCAGTACCATAGGATTAGATGGACCGAGACTTAAAGCTTTAAAGCTTTTGAACCAGGATATTATTTGAAAGTGATGTCATAGTACCCGACAATCCAAATCTAGGTCGGGAACTATGACATCAGAGGACGCGTACACTCATTTTTCGCGAAACTCAACGTATCAATATCACAACATTTCAGTCGAGCTGGGGCATGCTACTTACTGCAATACCCAAACAGACAAGGAGCAGGGGTGGAGACTACACCGCCAAAGTGCCCTCAGGTTGCCTGAAGCTGGCACGGTTACACGGTAACCAGATGACGCGAAACCTGGCTCCAGGTGGATGGTGTCTGGGTTCCAGCTGTGCATGTCGGCTGTCCTCACAGGTGTTCACCACATGTCCTGCCACAGAGTAGCTACATGACTATATAATCTGGATACAGCGAGTATCTAATTCAAATATAATTGGCGCACCGCCGTATCAATCTGCACAATCATCTGAGTCCAAGTCGTACAAATCATCCTCTTCCGAATCGTCTTCCGAGTCAGCAAACAGAATTCCTCTTCATCGCTCTCCATGGCCGCCGCTGCCTTCGCCTTCGCAGTTGGTTTGACCTGTCGCCTGGACCGGTTGGCGACCATCAACGCAGCTGGTGCAACTCTGTGTTTACTCTTCCCCTGGGCCGCACCTTTTCGCTTCTTGCGTGGCCGTGGTTCCTCTTCTTCTGCATCGGCATCATCGTCCACACGGGCCCGTTTCTTAGCGGCAGTAGCGGCTTGTCGTTTTGTTTGGGTGTCCCGAAGTTCTGCCGCGAGGCGATGATGTTTGGATTCCCGGTCGGCGAAGAGAGGAACTGGGACGACCAGATGCCGAGGGAGAGTCGCACGTAACAGATGGGCGTTATGAAAAGCGTGGGTGTTGATGATGAAACGATCCAGAGATTCGTGGACAATGTATTTCTCAATCTGGTCAGATTCGACGCGTTCTTGCATACGCAACCGCACCCCGCTCGCTTCACAGTTGGCCGAATGACAGTCATGCTGTACGTTGAATTTGAACTTGATATTCTGCACGGTGAATTAGCGCATGTTTTCGAGACAGGATATTGAAAGACCTTGGCGGGGACAATCGAGAATGTTACCTCCGAATCACGACGCACCAGGATCGCATACCGTACATCTCGTCCCGGGAAGTAAGTACTTGGAACGGCTCCAAGACGACCAATACGATTCCAGCACCGTCAACGAGAATGTCCGAAATTCGGCCAGGTATCGTCGAGTCCTGTATAACTTGAATAACAAAGCAATTTGACGGGGTCGAACGACTCACCTCAGCCATTGGGGACTTGGCAAAAAACCCACGAGTCGATGAAACACTCATCTAGTGACTCGCTAACAACAAATTTACATTTTTCTCCACATGGACCTCGGGAATACAGCCCATAATTCACCTGGCACGTGCAGCATTTGTAGACTCGAGTGAGTGGCTGGCTCTGTCTTTCTGCCGCGCTCCAAGCTTACAAGTTTGATATCCCTGCGCAGGCTTAGTCCGCAGAAAATTTGGATGTATGTTGAGTTGTACCGTGGTTCACCAGCTTTTTCTCGCGTCATCCAACGAGTTTCTGTAGAATTGGATGTTTCGACAAAAAATCCGGACCCCACTACCTGCCTGTGTCCATTTTTGGTCGGCACCCGAAGGCCAAAATCCGCCTGTGAGACGGTGCTTTAAACCCTCTTGGTCAGCCAATTGTATGGCAATGTCTCGGCTCGGCGCAAGGTGATTAGATAGGATAGAGCAAAATCGGAATACTCCGTTGTAGGATTCAAAACCCTCCGAAGCAAGCCCGATGAGAGGGCCGAACCTCACGACGTCAGCGTCGGCGTGGACTAACAGATGGTATTTAATCTTCGTGATGATTTTTGAAGGATCAATGGTTGTAAATGCATCAAGGACGTTTGCGACGGCAACTTTGAGATCTTGCTGTAGGCAGATCAGCTGGTGCTGTGAAAATTTCGAGATAACACATACACGATATTCGGCAAGATCACGTATTTCAGTCACCCACATCAGCGCGGCAAGCTCACCGGAAGCCCTCCACGCCATAAATTGGTCGTCACTAACAAGCCCTCGGAGATGGAAGATGTTGGTCTGCGCGATCGTTTTGACTGGCGTCCAATCAGGGACCCAGCATATTGCATGATATAGGCGGATCGAATCGCGTGAATGGAAAGACCGTCCGTGTTCGTAGATTGAAGGCGAGTGGCATATGTCTGCTTCGCTTCTGCAGACCACGGACTGTGTGTAACGTGCCAGATGTACTTGATTATCCCGAGCAGTATTGTGTGCAGAATCTCGATAGGAGTGTCGACTGCGGGATCGAAACCTACTAGAAATGAATAGACAATCTAGCCTCAACAGCAAGCACACCTTTCATGGTCAAGAAGGGACTGTAAAGTTTATCTCGGTTGTCGACCGTCCACTGAATAAGCTCTTCTTGAATCTCCTCGATAGAACGATCAGGTTCCTCCTTCTTCATCTGCTGGAATCGGGTGATGAGCCCGTCAATCCAAAACTGTGTATATGTGTCCTTGACTCCGGTTTCGGTCTGGGACGCTTTCACGGGTTTGCTAACACCAGCGCACGCAAGTTTGACCTGTTTCTGTAATTCTTCGATAATCTGGGCTTTCGCGCGAGGGACACCTGCCTTATAAGCTGAATTCAGTGGTGAATTTTGAACTCAGAATGAGCAGATACCTCGAAGAGCGTATGGTATCCGTCGTTTGTAGCCTTATCCTTTGTGTTCCACCGACTTTACATTTTCGACAATAACAGTTGCCTTCCCACCGATGTGACCGCAGATCTCACTCTGCATTGGATTATCTGAGACCGGTGTCGACGTAGATGGAAAAGCATGTGCTGCCTCCTGACTCATCTTGAACTACAACAGGATCGGTGTGTGTTTCTCTGTATTCATTTTAGCTTAGAAAAGCGAAGAAATGAAATAATTTACTCCACCGCAGCCTTGAATTCCACAAACTGCTCGGCGACGCTCGCATTGGGAGATGTCGAGACAAAATGGACATGGAACTCCTGTTGGAGGATCTCCCGCGGCAGATTTTGATGTGTCATATACCCGTTCCAGTGCTTGTTCCAGGACTTCGAGCGATTCCCAGACACGTCGTCGCTGAAATAGTTGATAAAGCTGCTGTACATCGGACGGCCAGCAGCGGCGACACGTTTTGGATTTGGCATACGAGCGGGGTAGCTGGCCTCAACGGTTGATGCTGAAAGAAATAGCGCATGTCACAACACCACGCTGTATTTAAACGATGCTGACGGACCTGCCCAATTCGGAATACTGCCTGAATGCTCAAGATCGTAGTAGTTTTCCGTCAAATCTTTGGCACGGATTAATATTGTTTCTGTATCGACGATTGTGGCCTCGCCCTGGTATGCTGTAATCATGCTTTGCAGATCGTCAAAATAATCCACAAACCTTGTCATTGTATGCGAGGGAAAACGAATCGGCATAAATCCCGCCGCGAAACTTAATCCAGCGGATAGGAATAACAAGATTTCCGTTGGAGAGGCGGGAAACTTCGTTGACATAGTAGTGTGAGACGCCAGAGTCGTACATTGGGCTCAAAATGTCGAGATCCATATCTTTCCGCCACTTTTGCGCATGCCAAACCTCGCGGATGACACCATCCTCGGGGATTTCGGGATATACGTGGATGTGTTTACGAGTGGAGGGGTTTGCCCAGTCCTGAGAAAATCTGTTAGCCCGAGCGCTAGTTTCAAGGGCAAGTTGGAACCTTGGCAATGATCGCCCTTGGGTCGTTCATGAAAAACACATTGCCCTGCACTGATTTGCAAGGAATACTCGGGATTCCGCACTCAGCACGTAGTCCTTTTTGAAACCGTCGGAGATGGTCGAATGAAGGCACATCTTTGCAATAAACCTCCTTCAGAACTCACAGAAAGACTCGCATCAGTGAACTCGACACGCGGAGTCTTGGGAGGTTGTCGAGGGTGTCAAGCAGGAACATCTGTGAAAAAGGTCAGATTTCTATTGGGATGTCGGATTTTACCCTTGCCATTCTAGACGGATATGGAAACCATGGATGGAGCGTTCAGCATTCTCGGCACCGTTTTGAATTTCACTGGGTTCAGGTTCCTGGAGTCCTGAGACAAGGAGGTTGGTTTCAATATTGGAGAGGAAAATATTCCAGAATAATTGCAAAAGAGCAGCACTCAAGTGGCCGCGCGCATGGCGGACGCGAGAGAACGCGACAAGACGAGATTGCCGAATTTAGCAATGGCAATCATGTGACCGAACTCGAACCAACTCTCGACCAATTCACACCACCACACCAGACGACAAACTCACCGATATTGCCCAAGATCTCCGCCAGAAAATCGTCCTCTGGGTCGTCTTCGATCTCTCCTGCTACTGTGTCATCTCCAACCCCAATCTTCTCGCCATTGCAACGGGATTCCACAAGCCAAACGTCTCTGCCTGCCTGCGCAACTCCCGATGTTGCGCCTCTGGATCGTCTGGGGGGTCGCCAGCACTGAACTCAGCCCCATTCACCCGATAATCCTCCCACATCTCCGCTTTCCGCTGCGCTCATCCCCGACGATTTAGCGGCAACAGGCCCAGGGAAATGGTTGTGCTGCAAACTGGATGTCACGGAGCTCATCGGTCGCCGAATCGGCCTGCCTCTCTCTCTCAAGATTTTCAGTTCTCCTCTGTATCTCTGCACTCCTCTCCGCCGCGAGTCGGACCGCCTGCAAATGTGTCGCAGCCAGCAAATGGGCAGCCGCGCTCCTGGCCGCAATCCATGTTTCTCGGCCAATACAAATTTACATTGCACTTTGGTGCGATCTTCATTGAATCTGAAGTCTTCAAAACACCCAATTCATGTGAGTTCACCATATCTGATAAACTGGTCTACCTGTCTCCTGAACTTTCCCATTTCCTTTAGGTGGCATTGGGGGAGAGCGAGCGTAAAATGGGCTGGTCCTGGGCTCAAATCGGTAGCTTGAAACACGAATCTATGTTAGCGACAACTATCAATACATCCGAACTTCCCGAGTGGACTCGTCGACTCCCTTTCGGCGACATTGGTCAAGAACGAGGCGTTTCTTGGGGCTGAATCGGTGGCTACCGACCGACAATCTGTCAAATTTACTGCTCTTTGACTTGCTCTCCAATTTTGAGTGCACCCGACCACCGCAAAGCAACTTGTCCGTCACCTTTCGGCGGCATCGGTCCAGTAAACTTCCTGGGGAATCTATCGGTTGCAAGATAACAAGCTCGAGCCGCTGTCCTTGTCCAGTTGTGTTGACCGGCCCTGCCGTCGCGCACCTGGAAACTACCGCACCCGAAGTCCCAAAAAAGGAAGACACAAGATTTATAACTCGACTCTCGTCTGAACTGGCTCCAGCCCACCCGCACTTTACTGCACGCAACTCTACTTATCCTCTCGCCATGTCTTCTCGCGATAGCACCCCCGACGACGACAACATGCGTGCAATGAGGGAGGCCATGGCCCAAAGCTCTCCCCGAAGCGTACTCACAGCACTATGACTGGCAACGAGGACCCAGACAATGAGCACACCGCCTCCGGCACCACTTCTGGTGTCGCGCACCATTGGCACCAACCAAAACATCGTTTCCGCAGCTAGGCAGTATGCGGAGAGAAAGCGGCTGCGCGGTGATCAAGTGACCGCATTAGAAGTCTTTTTGAACGTGAGCAGTGCTTTGTCTGCTTTGTCTTTGTTTCATGGCTTTGGCTCATGACTCTGTTCAAGGAACCCCCCTCCCTCCGCGAGGCCAAGATGCTCACCGACCTTTGGGCCCTCGGAAACCAAGTCGAGAAGATTGTTACGTCGAAGCCCGCCTTCGAGGTCTCGGAGGATTGCGAGGTAATTTCTTGTTATTCAATTTCATGTCTGACAGAGTGGTGTAGACGAATATCCGCAAGTACGCGCCGGCTGTCCTGTTGTCCAGCAAAATCAATGTCTACAAGGGCGAAGGTATCACGCATATTCTGACCGTATGTGTTCTATATTCCGCATCCCATGACTGACTCACTCAAACGTGACAGGACATCATTAAGAGACACCGGTTCGATCTCCCGCCCGGGGTGGAACACGTCCCAGCCGACTGGCCAAGGTTCTCGCCATCGTCCAAGATGCCCTCACGCAAACGCGTTCGAAAAGTCAAGAAGGAGGTCAGTCACGTAGTCAGTTTCCATTTTAATTCTTACATGTCTTTCCAAGATTGGGTGGAGCCTTAAAGTCAACAAATCAGACGACCTTCGTGCGCCACTCGCTCAGCACAAGAATATTTACCAGCTCGCGCAAGCCATCGTCAAGGGAACCCAGTGTTCCGTCAATGTCGTTCTCTGCGCTCGTATCGCCGTCATGGTAGGGTCTTCATCTATGCTGTCGTCCTGATCTTAGCCTCTTCCAGCGCGCTGTTTATCTCGAACATCCCGGTTCCAAGTTCTGGGACCAGATGGACAAACGTCTCGCGCGGATCCGCAAAATGGGCGGAAACGATGCCAAGAAAATTACAAAGTACTGGCGCTCTGAATATTATCCATGGACCTGTATTAACATTGATTATAGGGGATTCCGCCAAGCGTTGGAGGCGGACCAGGCTAAGCACGGGATTCAAGACAGCTACGAACTCGACGAGACGGTCGTCGACGAGTTCCAACAAAAAATTGATTGATCTCATTGATATCCGCGCTGTCGATGCCGCGACGAGTTCCGCGCAAGGTGATGCTGCTGCTGTCGCGTGAAATGTTTACTTTCATGTACTCGCAATACAAATAGATTGATTGATTCACACCATCGTACAATATCTGTCCGTCTATCTGAGCTACCGCTGAGCTATATCTGATAGCTAGCCACCATCTTGACTCGTTGGCTGGTCAACCAGCTGAACGCTGGCCCCATGCTGCACCCATTGACATGATTTCCTGGCGACACCTGAGCGGCACCTGCTCTTTTACGACATGCTGTGCGCACATTTTTGTCAGCTGCCGCCTACGTGTCGGCACTTTGGCGGTGTACGATGAACGTGAGATAATAGTGGTAAAGATAAAAGAAAGAAGAGAAGCGCTTATCTTGCGATGGCGCTGTTTGACATGTCTGAATACGGCAACGCGGCACGGCATCATATTTTGCCGGAATCATCCGCCCCGCTCTTCCGCTTCGCCTCCGCTAATAAGTCTGAAAGCCCAGGATATACAAGCTGGAATTGTTTGTAATTCTGGAAATGATTAAACCGAAACAAACTCGTTCTGCCATGCGCAAGCATTGGCCCTCAAGCCCAAGTTGGTTTGCGTCCCAACGGTTCGTGATAGCGTCTTCAGCGAAGAATGGCCAGTTTGGTCTGTCATCACCATGTCTCAAAAACTCCTTCAGATTCCACAGGTCTATTGCCCTCATTCCGGGAACGTATGTCCAAAATTTGCTTTCCACCCTCATCGAGTGGGAGGCACATAGTCTGGTGGGCTATCCGTGCTTTCTTTCCTTCCCAGAGGAACTCATCTCGCATCCGGATCAGTTGTCTTTCGATTTCATCGGGCATTCCTTGTACTCGTGTCAAGTATTGAGTTTTTCCGCCAATCACCATGTTAATTATATGTCTTCGTCCCTCCAGCGTAGGGTTCTTAGAGTTCCAGCGAGACAAATCTCTCGAAATATTTTCCATGACCCCGGCCACGGAGTCAGATAAGGTACGTCGTTTCCGACCCAAGCGCCGAGGAATCGGCAGGTTTGCCCGTCTGGGATGATTGTGAGTTCAGACCGGATCTCGGGTGATGTTGCGCTAATTTTGCGATGTAGAACAACTTGTGCCCTGTGTCTTGAAGATCCAAAGGGTAATATTACCGTCTTTCGCATGTTGAATTCAGCTGTTGATGCTGTACACCACAGGTCGAGGACGGCCCAAAGGGTTGTCCAGGAGTCTGTATCAGCAAGATAGATTGTTGTGTCATCGGCGAAGAGAGATATGAGTAATTGGCGGTCAGTGCCAGGAACATTGATCCCCTTAAGCTCAGATTTGCGTAGTAGTGTAGCAAGCGGCTCAATAGCCAGGTTGAATAGAAGGCAGGACAGCGGGTCTCCTTGGCGAACACCCCGTGTTACAACGAACGGTTCGGTTAGCTCACCATTAATCATGACTTGAGTCTTAGCGTCGGTGTACAGGGTCTTCACTAATTGTTGAACTTGTCTGGGAAGCGCAATTGTTTCAGGACAGCCAATAAGTAATTGTGGTCGACTTTATCATAGGCTTTTTCTTGGTCAAGGGCTACAACAATCCCATTTTCCTCGAAGGCATCGGCATAGTTCAGTAAATGTTTTAGTTGTTTTACTTGATCTTCGATCTTACGTCCTTTCATAAAGCCTACTTGATCACGAAGTATAATCTGTGGGGCAACATCAGCCAGTCTCAGTGAGTAGCTTTTGGTTAGGAATTTATAGTCGATGTTCAGCAGGGTGATAGGCCGGTAGTTCGACACTTCTGCGCGATCTCCTTTCTTGTAAATATCAGACCATTGTCTCAAATGGACACCATGATATAATGACGCCTCAGAAAAATCAGAATTATGCAAGCAGCGGTCAAACACAGCCCACTGAATATCGAAGTCAGATTCGCATCCCTCCTCTCGAGCTTCCGCCCAGCGAGTTGTACACCTCCATGACATTTTCACACAGGAATCTGATCAAATGATTCAGTAATATGATACTTGGGGAACTAGCCTTACTTTCCTACTGACCCACACAGAACTACTGACCAACCCACGTACTAACCTACTAAATCACAGATATTACAGGTAATCTTGATTCGGGACCTTCGCGATTCAAACACGTGGTTGCTGTTACTACGAGACGCGGTTATATAAAGAATACAACTCCCCTGAGAGTCCCATGCACTTCACTCCGACGAAACGGTCCCGTATCTGCATGCTGAAAGATGCTGGGAGAACATTCCGGGAAATCCAGAGAGAATCTACGTCGATCGGTGGGTCGATGGAGGTCGTGCTACTGAAGTCTACCCGAGCCAATGGCAGCGGCCAGACTTTCACCCAATCAAATTTATTTTGGTCCAATACGTTGAAATTTTGTGGCTTCAAATTTGATCCAATTTCTTATCCCTCTTGCACATGTCCTCCGTTTCAACATATAAGAAGATCTGTAAGAGGAATTTTTATTACTTCAAAACTGAGCGAGCAAAAAAAAAAAGTTGCCCGCCGATTTGGCCACATGCGTGTATTCTCCCTATTTATAAGATTAAGCCTGTCTGTCCGAAGCTTTTTAAGCTCCCACTCTCCCTTTGACATCCGCTTGATTTGGCATCTAGGCCGTTTTAATTCGGCACAGCCGCTCCTCATCGCTGACGCCGTTCGGCTTCCCTCGGATCCCATGCCGCTATCCCCACCAATCACCTCCACCACTTCTGCGTCAAATATGCTCACAAGTTTCCGTAGATTCTCCGGTACGTCACTATGCATGAAAATTAGGTGGACACGGTCTAGCTGCGGCACGAGTGCACAGTATCACAAGAGCTCCGTCCAAATTTTAGAAAAAAGCAAAAAGCAAACTGAAAATCAACTTCACAAAAGAGGTGGGGAGGCCGCTATTCGCGGCCGACCAACCGCTTGTATATTCAAAAAAGCTCTGTCAGAGCTTTAAATAGGTGCAAAATGAGGCCCAAGTCGCTGCGGTACGATTCCATCCACCGAATCATGCGGCGCCCAGTTTGAATCGAGTTTGATACTTTCCGAATACTTTCCGAACGCAAGCTCGTTGGGATCGATAATACATTCAAATTAGCCCAAAATCCCTCCAGAGGTACAGTTCGCGTCATCACTTCCTTGCGACCGCTGCCGAGACTGAGTGCGTAATAATTAGACCTCGAAACAGAAATTTTAGCCACGAAACCGGTGAAAAGAATGCGGATGGCACTTAGAACGGGTTTTCTTACGTAATCGGTCACTTTTCTCGGCCTCCGGAGCACTTTGCTTCAATTTTTCATACCAGTATTTTGGGCCGAGCCTCCAGGGACCGGTTATCAGTCGGTGGCTGTGCAATCGGTCACTTTTGTTGGGTCCGAAAAGTAAAAACTTACCGCACATCTTAGCCGTTTACAATCCAGATAGCTACTATCAAGACAAGTCGTTTGCCACTGTTTTCGAGAAAAAAAATCGGTTTTTACGAGACCCATGAAAGACTTACAAAATTCCCATCAATCTACACTAAAAGCGGTGGCACGTATTGGACCAAAATAAATAAACCACACAAGCCCCGGGAGATCATCCCGCGACTGCGTAAAGCAACGAGCCTGACGACGCACCTCGGTACGAAACAAACTCCAAGAAAATGGCAAACACAGCGTGTAACTGTCAGTATATGGCTGTTCGCATCATTCCGAGTACACATCTACTTGATACATCTTTGATCTATGTATATCTATCAGCTGTATGGTAGCATAGCCACAATTCATCGATTATCTTCTTCCCCCACATCGTTTGTGCCCTCTCTGTGCTCCTGCACCTGCACCCGATAGCTCTGTGTTCATTACGAGCTTTGGCTTTTTAGCCACTGGCCTTCTGCTGCCCAGGCCATATTTCTGTAAGTAACTACCACAGGAAGCTACAATCGGACAGGGCGAGAATACCGAGGGCAATACGAGAAGAAAAAAATCGAGACAGTGATTGGAAGAATTGAAAGAAAAGCAACACCCGAGCAAAATGATCTGCTCAAAACAAGACTAACACTTGAGGACGTCCGCTTCGCCTTACGGAAATCTGCGAACTATAATGCCCCGGGGCGCTCTGGAAGTGAAATGGTTTGACAATGTATTGGGCTGCATTGAATGAAATAGACAACGAGAGCTCGCTGCCGAAATTGTGAAGTTCAATTCATCTGGAGGGGAATCAGAGCAAGGGAATATCCGTTCCCGTGATCAAAAGCGACGGTGGAAACTCGATGCCGCAAGACAATGTCTCGAAGATATTCCTAATCGTGGTATTGGAATATTCTCATTCAGATACGAGGCCGAGAGAGCGCAAGCCAATGCTGAAATGCAAGAGAAATACACCCAGCAGAGTATTTCGTACAGCAAGAGTTGGATGCAGAGGCAGTCGCGTGGATCACCTGCAACGGATCAACTCGGATCTCGTAAAAAAAATCGGACATTCCGAGGGGTATATTTTGGCCAGAATGTCGGAAATTCAACGGCAAGGGTTTTCTCTCCAAATTCAGCCCCAAAGGATCAGTCTGGCGACCGATTTGCGATCACGGGGTTGCCTGAGACATGGCGATCATCCCCAAATCATCCACGGCGACGCGATCAACGTCGATGACACACTAGCACAGCCATCCTCAAATCGGACATTCCGAGGGGTATATTTTGGCCAGAATGTCGGAAATTCAACGGCAAGGGTTTTCTCTCCAAATTCAGCCCCAAAGGATCAGTCTGGCGACCGATTTGCGATCACGGGGTGCCTGAGACATGGCGATCATCCCCAAATCATCCCACGGCGACGCGATCAACGTCGATGACACACTAGCACAGCCATCCTCTTCCTTTTTTACCCGAATCACCACAACCCACACCGTCGCCTTGCACTAAGCCAAAACAGTTGAGTCCGTGTCTGGTACTTCGAACACTACCTGACATCTGTTAACAGTCGAATATGCCCAAGATGAAAACCGACTGCCGCAAAAGTGATGCAAAAGCGGCAAAGCGGAAATCGAGTCGGAACGCCTCCCCCCCTGCGAAGCTTACAGGGCGGATGCACGATCCTGCCTACTGTTCGGCCCCTCGACGTGTGCTGCGCGCGCGTGACAACCATAATATGACCAGGCTCCGCACCCTCGCGGGAGAACTTCACCCGAATTCGTGAGACGAATGACGACGGTCGACGTGTTCAGCTCACGCTGGACTGGCTCCAGACACTGGTGGAGGATGGTTTTGATTGGAGCGAATTTCAGATGGTCAGCACGCCGTGAGGGAGAGTCGCGTAGGAAGGATGATGATATACTTCTCCATTCTTTGTTCTGTGGGGATGGATATGTACGCTTTATAGGTTTCTGGAGGCTAATGGCGGGTAAAGATGAGAGAGAGTTGGAAGTCTGAATCAGTTCACTTTCCGTTGACATGTCTTGCCAGTTTTGAGCATCAGCTGCACATGTGACCAAGGAAAGATTATTTTATTTTGCCACAACCGCTCGATGAATTTACGAGATTCTTATGGATTCAGATACAGCTCAACAAGACGCGTCGCTTGCGCATATTTTCATATTTCTCCCACGCTTTTTAAGCGGGTGCCAAAATTTTGACTGGTCTGGAACACTAATTGATGAATTGCCGAACAACGGCTCGACAAAATCACTTTATTTTGTATGGTTGTGACCGCCTTGACGAGATCTATCGATTGGTGCATTCATCTCGGCTAAAAAAAAAAATCATTTTTTTTTTCTAGCGGACTTTGATTGTCCACAACTGTATGCTTTCATTCCTTTTGGTTGATTTTTATATTCACACAAGTCCACCAGATTGCCGATAATCCCTGTGGCTGTGGCTGTTGCGGGCGATCCGGCACTTGCAACCTTGACCTCGGAAAATCTGCCCGATATTATGTCCCGGAATCCAATTGCGCGTACTTCAAGAAGTTTAGCTTGGCATCCGCAGAGAAAACCACGACATCGGGATTTTCCCGCGTCATACGCAGTATCGGAGGACGAGCTCATCAATCTCAAGCTGCAGACTTCGAAGGGAAAGCAGCCAAGTCGAAGGGGAAAAAGCGCAAGGCGGGGAGATGGCCGGGAAGAACCTGCCGCACAACGGCATTTGCTTCACTGTTGCACATTTTGTGAGGGCCGGAAATTATTTTGCGAAATTCATCCCAAGTTCCAAGAAAATTGTACATTTTATTCTTGGTTTAACTCTGAACCTGATTTGTTTAGGATTTGTGCCATATCTAATGCGCTCCAGACCACCCAGGGTGTCAGGATGAAGGCTAAACTTTGTACCATCCGTGGGGAAGACACGGGTAACTGCTAAGCATCTATAAGAAAGCCGTTGTTTGCCTGGACAAAGTGGCTGTCGTGCGGCGACACAAACATGCGACAGGATGCCGATGAAGAGCCGGAAAGGATTGAAGAGCCTTGGAAGGCACGGGAAAGTCCCATAGCGCACGGCAAGAGGGAAATAAAGTAGGTATAGCCAGCAATCCAAGCACAAATGCTCCAACAGCACGTGCGTATATGCGCATATTTACACTCCATCGCGTAAACTCAGCTCATTTGTAGGTCAAACGTGCTTTTGAATTGTGGGAATTTGTCCGTGGTAAGAGCGGGGTGGGCTGGGATGACGAGAGGAAGATGGCTAGTGGGCGCAAGGCAAGGCACCGTGAAGATGGGATCACTTGCGACGCAAACATCTTTGGGTTTGCGGTTCGGACGCCCAGCGCGACACGCCATGATGATAAGGTACAGCCACGACGCAGGGGACCAGGCGTGACACGCCATAGAGATGGGATGAGGGTTGCGACACAAACTCCCCTGAGCTTGCGGTTCTGACATGATGGCCAGATGGAAGTGAAAAAGGGGGAAGTAGTGGGTTGCAAATTGAGGTTTGTGCCTTCAGGCACATCAGAGCCAGCGGACAGGACTTGAAGCCAGACTTGCGTCTTGCTTAATGCCGACTTGTGTCTTGACGACTTGCGCGTATTGCCAACTTGCACGTCTTCCCGCCTTGTGTCTTGCCACTTGCTGTTCTTGCCAACTTGCTGCTCTTGATTTGCAGTGTCTTGATACAAGTCTGTTGAGACCAGTGGTAGAAACTTCACGCATCTTCATGTCTTGAAAACTTTGGAGGGTCCCGCAAAGACGCATTGGCCTTGACGAGCTCAAGATGAGTTGAGAGGGGGGCCGGACCAGGAGAGCCATGTGTGAGAGAGAGCCTAACCTGCGCAGCCATGCGCAGGAATGCAGCACGAGAAAGAGAACGAGAAGGGGGAGATGAAGGAAAGAAGGAGGAGTGGGCAAAGCTTTGACGTGTTTCGTCAGGTTGATCAACTTCGCGTGGTCCCGCACGGACCACGCGGCAGTACGAAATTGAGAAAAAAGGCGAAATGGTTTCGTCTGAGAGTAATAACATGCATTGAATGACTTAGGTGTTCTCAAATTGGAGTTTTCCAGCAAAAATGGTGGCATCCCAGAGTTGTCGTGGAGAAAACATCCCAGAATCATCCCAGCGATGTCCGATCAATATTTCGGAGGATATCCCCCGAGATCCGACGTCCGACCTCGGGGTTACATCTGACCAAATTGGGGGTGTACAGGGAGAGAGGATATGCATGTGTTCGGGGAAGCAATGACTTAGGAGTGCTGCTGGCCCGAAGACAAATGATAAGGCAATAGCACATTGGAAACTCACACGGTTGCAAGACGTGGTTTCCTTCGACACAGCCACCTGGAGTAACAAGAGGACAATATCCTCTGCCGATCGACAAACAAACAAGAGGAGGAGTGAATACATGAACCGAAGTCACCATCCCGATCAGCTTTGACACAAGGTTCATCCGAGGTATAGGAATCACCCGTTTCCTCTCGAATGACCTCGCATGCACATATGCAAGCTACATACCTCTGTTTAAACCCCTCATTCGTTCACAATTAGTGCCCTCGACAATACCGGCTGAATCCGTACGTCGTGGCACCTTCCGTACCTTATCCACACTCAATTTAATGGTTGCTCAACATCTCTGAACCAGTACTGAAACTTACCCAATTTGATAGACTCGTAACCAGTCTGCACTACGGCGTTCTAACAAGGCGAGCTTGTTGCCGTAGGCAGACTGGTACTTCTCGGGCTGTGCCAAAGAGCTGAGGCAGAGTTTCAAATATTTTGGTGCGGGGCTGTGTATTCCCATCAATTCTCGATTAGATTCGACTATCTAATACGCATTCTCAAGCACTTGCCAAAAATTCTGAAGAGGCAGAATTCAAGTGCAGACCTATCTTACCTCACCTTACCTTTCAAGTTTTTGTACCTGACAAGAATTGAGCCCGGAACGAGGGAAAAGGAAATATTTCAAACTCCGCCTCAGCCCTTTGGCACAGCCCAAAAAGCACCAGTCTTCCTACGGCAACAAGCTCACCTTGTTAGAACGCCGTAGTGCAGACTGGTTATGAATCTACCAATTTGATTGCGCAGAGCGGAAGACAAAAGTTTTGCGGGGGACTACAAAAGTTGCGGGCGGTTCAACTTTGTATTTTGCGGGCGTCCACTTTATCTTGCGGGAATCACTGATTTCCCCGCAAAATGAACCGAGTGATTGACGCCGGTCTTTTTTGCGGGGAAGGCGTCAAAACATCTATTTTTATTGCGGAAGGTCCGAAATCACCGAAACCTTTTTCGGCCGATTAAATGTGCACTTTAACCGCCATAGTTAGCCGGGCTACGCCACGGACTTCAAGATATGCAGGTTGCACAGTCCGTCTGGCTATCCGTGCCCGAAGCCTTTTCATTCTCCGCTCAACTTCTTGATGCACGCAGTCAGTCCGGCTCGGCGTTAATGCGAGGTCTCACTCACAAATAGGCATCAAGAACGCCTCGTCCGACGCAGTCATTCGCTCCTTCTACCCACACAAACGCTTCCAACCGCGAGGGTATGACGGGGACGATCATCCCCGCGATCGGCACAGGAATGGCCAATATTTCCCTGAATATTTCCTTGATTAGAACAAATTAATTAGTGATTTGTCTCAAAATAAGATTAATGTAAGCTCCAGGTCTCGACGGACTGCCGTATGAATTTTACAAAATCCTTGATATATTATTTCAACAAAGCAAAGGATCTGACCGACCACTGTTTGATGTATTGGGCTTCCTCAAAAAATGATATTCCGACATTGAGGACCACGGTATCGTGGAAACCTCTAAATTCAACGCGGGATGGCTCTGTCCCGCGTTCAAAAAAGGAGATAAATCTCTCATCAGTAACTATAGACCAGTCACCCTCTTGAACTGTGATTACAAATTAACAAAGACCTATGGTGCCCGCCATCTAGTCGCCACCTCTACGTGACAACTGTTACTAGTCACTCAGTTTTTGCACTAATTTCTTTTCCTCTTGAGAATAGCTTTCTTTTGGCTAGAGTGAACATTGACGTTGACTGACGCATCCAGAAATGTCTTTCGAGATTAAGACATGGAAACAATCTAATACATCACCTGTATCTCACGGTGAACACGAGAACCCGTCATTTGAAGCATTGACCAAGTTATTTGAAATTTATTCTTGAGGTTAGAATTACATTCCAGGGAGCATGGACCTCGAAATTGACTTGACTGAATAACAGCTCGCGAAAGACTAGCTGGTATCTGTGTCGTAAACTTTTGATTGAATTTCAGGGAAACCAAAAATGCAGTAAATCCAAGTACCCTGTCATTTATTTATCGGTTGAGCCATTCACCTGTTTTGTTCCCTTTACCTGGAGCCTGGAGGCCGCGGCCTTTCACGCCATTTAGCGTCAGCCACCGCTTCCAGCATAGCGGCACTCCATTTTCCGGTTAACTTCCTTCTGTCCCTACACCGCGGCAATGTGTCAGTTCAACACAGCTTCACTGCCGACAACGTCAGTTTTCAACTTCGATCTGTGCCACCGGCCACCGACCACCGACTCGGACTTCCCTGTGCCAGCCACCCTTCAAACCACACCACAATGATATATTATACTCCCGTGGTCCAAATGCCAAGACGACGGCGACGGGATGACCATTGTTTTAGGTGGCAGGATGTCTCTCTATCATTGCTCCGCGCTGAGCAGGCGGCACAGTCGACTGCGGCGGGGGTGATTGCAGTGAACATAGTCCTGAGAATCTTTCAGCCATTTACAAGCAGCCTGCCCTGCCCTCACTTTGACCGAGAAAAGAAAGATACAGTGGCGGCAAAAATAAAGCCCCCCGGTCCCCTGGGCTCGTCTCTGGACTGAATCACTCCAAATAAATTCTGACATGAACTTCCATCAAATTCACGAGGTTGACATCTTTAAATTTAGTAAACTGTTGCTATACTGTAGGATGGTGAGATTTACGAGTGATCTCTTTCTTTCCCTTCTCTTCTCTTCTCCCTTTTTCTAACTTGAAACAACTTGAAAAAAAACCCACAACTTTTTTAGAACTGAACTTACGGACATGTATCTGAGCCTCCTGGGTCCCCATTCCGCCGCGGTACGCGTCCATCCATCGAACCATGTGATGTTCCCAACGCCGAATGGTTGCGACGGGAACTGATGCCAAGGCCTTTGGGAGATTCTCCTTCAGGATGTCGAAGGTATAATCGGAGTGTTCGCGGAGATACCGCTTGACCATTCCCCAGAAGAACTCGATAAAGTTAAGTTCACACTGAAATTTCGGTAAAAAAAATGCCAAGATGTCCCGCCGCTTCGATCACCTCCTGGACAAGAGATTTTTGGTCTTTGAAGTCGGGCTGAAGCTCCAGAATTCGCCTGCAGCAGTATGCAAAGACCTCGGGATCACAGCTCTTCTTGCATTTTCCGCGAAGCTTGCGGACATCAAATCCCCGCTCGGTCAGAACGGCTTTGATTCCTTTGGGTTGGTCGGGTACTGGGGATGGTCGCGCGGGAACGCCATCGGTTGGACAACCCGACGGCCATCTTTCAAATACCACCCGTCCCGCATACGGGCCTGTTACCCTACTAGACCTAAGTTAACCCGCCGCCGTACAGCCTGAGGTTAACTTTTTCGAACTCTGGGTGAATTCCAAGCCGCGAAAGCGTAAGCTATTTCTGCGTCGGATGTCCCAGGGGCAATGGAAGTTGGCCCAGATTCATATCACTGTTGTGAGTTGAGGTCAAAAGCAACACACGTGATCGGTCCGCATTTCGCCGACAACTGCCCACCGGGCCCAGGGTATAAAAATTAAAATCTGCTATAATACAGCCTCTGCGACGCATAGTGATACATATGGGAGAATGAATTTGTTCAGGTCACAATACAACAAAAATCCAAAGGTATAAAAGGCCTGGCGCAACAGGCCCGGCCGTAAACGCGAACAAGGATGGTGTGCACTGCGTAGAAGGACTGACAAGAAGTACGCGGGTTGCCCGTCGGGATGCGCATGGTAAGGGCGGGGTCTTGATCCATGATTTGTATGGCCCCAGCAGGCAATGAATGATTCAGGAGAATGTGAGCGGACAGTATTCGTGAGCCACGCTAATGGAGAAACAATATAAATGTCGCCGCTGATGGAACTTGGCGCATAAGTATGTTTATCTGTGTTGATTTACTGTTGTGGTATTCCACTGTGGACCGCGAAGAATACATCTGAGTAGTTACGAATTGGCTACGTGTACGGAGATTCTCTCAGAGGCCCATTACCTTGTCGCCTGGGAGTCGAGTCGATAAAAGTCGCTCGACTCGACTTAATTTACAAGTCGAGTCGAACTGGTTCGACTCAAGTCGACTTTGGGTCGACTTGAGTCGGTGAAGTCGGTGGACTCCTCTTCCAAATTGTCTCAGCACGCAGTAGTAGGATCCTGAGTCTTCAGAGAGGGTTTTACTAGTCGAAATAATTGTTGTTTGTCCAGTGAATCACTGCATAATTCGACCCGGTGCCTTCTGATGCTAAAAGCACTCAAGTTCGAATATCTAGACCCAATGACCCGAGTCAATGTGAAGCAAAGTAAGTCATATGAGTATGATCACAGAATTTCCCAATTTGGGGATTTCCGCGGTGTGTTGATTCTGAGAACACAGGCGCCTGCATATTTTTAACGTGGTTTCAAAGACATAAAGAATATTGGAATTGAGTGAGAGTGAGCATTGAATGAGTTACAGCTGTTATACTGGAAGTGAGCAAAAAAAAAAATGATCTGTGCCCTAAGTTCTGCAAATAGTGGTAATGAACTACGCCTCCTAGATTCATTTGAAATGGACCATGTGCATGATAGAAAGATTCCTGCCATGATATGAGCGCTCAGGTAAGGATCTGACCAGGAAGCACCACGTGCTGAGAGTTGGAGTCACAAGTCGCTCTGGTATTCAAGCAACCCAGCTAGATAAGATAAAAATCAGAGTTCGTAGGATCCAACGCTTCAATGAATGCCCGCATTTTTGCCAGCCGTTGGAGCTAAAAACAGAGCACGAGAAGCAAGGCAATTCACCCAAGATAAGGATCTATGTTCAACAGGCAAGGAGAGTAAGTTGTGAAGTTGCCGAAAAGGCAACCACCCCCGTGGCTCGATAAGATAGGGATCAGATCAAGTGGCTGAATGGCATCCTGATGGGCAATGACCCAAGTGGCTGAATAAGACCAAGAATAATTTCACTTAAAACATTAAGTTGTCAGATTTACAGCTGTTTGCGGAACTTAGGGCGCGGATTTTTTTCTTCTGTTTTTCATCAGTTTTGACCTCAACAGCAATTGTGAGCTCATTTCTGGTCTGCTCTCCTTAAAAATGGGCTCATCCTTTCGCACACCCATATGGGTATTACTGAGGGCTGTAAATGCCGCGATTTTCAATGTGTGCTTTATTTCACCAGTGTTCTGCATTCTGACAGTGATGGATATTCGAGTACCTTGTAGACGACAAATACATATGATATAAAAAATGCCGGCATTTCCAGCCCTCAGTAATACCTATAAGGATCTCGTATCAAATTTCTAGATCATTCGGACAACTATAGCACTCATGCCCAACGTTCTGTGCAAGAAGACTGATATTTGCCTAATAAGGAAATTGTGATTGCATCACAAAAATAGAAGGTGGGGGGCGCCCTCCGCATTTACATTGCCGAGAGGATGAGTCTATTTTTAAGGAGATCGGACCAGAAATGAGCTCACAATTGCTGTTGAGGTCAAACTGATGAAAAACAGACGCCCTAAGTTCCGCAAACAGCTGTAAATACTACCTGAACAGATTTCATGCAGAGATTAAACATTAATTACAGGTGGGTGTTGCGAGTCTTGGTCCGCTGAGTGCTCAAGATAGAGAGGGAAAGGAGGAAGGCTCATAAAAGCAGGTCTCATAGATCGACAGCAGACCTTGAACGGTGGAAGTAGCTGTGGGATCGCTTCGGTAAACTTTGTTGAATTCCGGATTGGTATGGGATTTCCTCATTGGCTATCAGCACAGTCCACCCAGTTCCGTGATTCGCTTTTACTTCACGGAATTTACTTCCTCCAGAACCCAGCAGCATAGATTGGCATTACAGCTATTTGCGGTACATAAGGCGCGGACCGTTTTTTTTTTTTTGGAACATTTTGCTTAGAACACTCACCATGGCCTCAATTCTGGTCAGAATCCTCCGGGAGTAGGTGCGTTCGACTCGCACTGAAAATCCGCAGGGGATCAAGTACCGGCTTTCTTGATGTAATTATGTAATGAAATTTCTCCCAAAAAATCGTGGTTTCAATTAGAACAGCTGCACCACAATGAATACTGGGCCAATTGACTTAGTTCTTGGATATGTTATGTATCGAAACTAGTGCCAGGGGATGGTATATCTTTTTTGGGTGTTATCCCACCTCATTGTGATTTGGCACTCACTCTACCGAACACCATATTTGTGTACTAACATAAGTAGAGCCTACCATGCAGATTTGAGTGGATTTATATCTGTAAACCTGATGGTCCCCTGGTAATAGTTCTGATACACAACATATCCAAGAATTGAGGCAATTGGCCCAGTATTCATTCTGGCGCAGCTGTTCTAATGGAAACCACGATTTTTTGGGAGAAATTTCATTACATAATTACATCAAAAAAGCCGGTACTCGATCCCCTGCGGATTTTCAGTGCGAGTCGAACGCACCTACTCCCGAAGGATTCTGACCAGAATTGAGGTCATGGTGAGTGTTCTAAGCAAAATGTTGCAAAAAAAAAAAAAACAGTCCGCGCCTTATGGTACCGCAAATAGCTGTAATAAGTAGCAATACATTCTATACTTACGCAGCATCATGGTTTACAATTTCCCGGCCTCGCCTGGGCTACTGAATAATGGCATCACAACCAAGAGAATGAATCTATACTTGAAATAATGCTTTCTGCCTACTGGGATTTTGTGCCATGAGTATGGCATCAAACTATCCCCATAAACTTATGGGTTTTACGGGGGCGTAATTAGGGTTACGGCCCCGTCCTATCTGTGCTTTTGGGCAAGCTACAGACGGGGCGGGTTACGGTACAAGTTGAGGCACAATACGGCCCCCCTTAACGCGTAATTACGGGTGTCGCTGACTGCTTGCCGGTGCTCGCCAATCGTTTGCATGGCAGCAGTTCCGACTCCACAAATACTTTGTCCTCGTTCCAATGGATATTCGTCATTGGAATCAGGTATCGGCTTTTTTCGGCCGCCCACCTCTTGGATGTAGCCATACAATAATTTGTGCTGCACAGTGCATACTGGTTGGGATTGTGGTAGACACGCCTAGGGAGGTCCAAAGGTGGATGGATGTATCGAGGCTCTGACGTTATCAGACGATCGTTGTCAGGTCTTGTCAAAAATCTGATGAAAATTGTCGTGTTGTGTTTGGCGTTTTCACGCGTGTTCCATGCTCTTGCAGAGGAGGTGGCAAGATATTGGTATGACTAGCTAGTCCTTGGTTTGGACAGAGTACTAGTCTATTCGGTGATCTAGTGCACAGAGAGAAGGGTGAGGAGCACTATGTATATGTCATGAATAAGATGTGTTTATTCGTTGGTGGACGGATGGGTATACTGTAGCATTTGATTCAATTCGTATGTCACGGGTCACAGGCCCAAAAATTTACGATTTTTTTCGTACTGGTCACAGGTCACCGAGGGCATATACGAATCCTCCAAACAGGTCACTAATTCGCCAGAAAATGGCTCAAAAAATTGAATTTTCGCCTCCGCGCTGCTTGCTTGCCAAGCGGCACCGCGGCGTTCGCACGAGGTGCCGGTTTTGACAGATATCGGGGTCAGAGAGGATCGCTCGGCCAAGGGCCTTGACCACAACTGCAGGCGGCACCGGAATTTCGTGAGCAAATGATGCCAGTGCCCGTTTTGGAATCCCAAGTGAGATCTAATTATTTTGAACCATTGTACAACTACCTGGTCATTGGCTGGGAAGGCCAATATGAATATCTGAGGCCTCCTGCCAACTTTCGGCCGATTTACGAAAAAAAATTAGGTGTCACGCTCAACCCGACCCAAATACGAAAATTGAATTTCGTACGGTGCGGTTCTGCACTGATTGCCTCGCGAACCATCAGCGCCCGAAATTGAAGCGTGGAGTGAGGCAGTTGCGTTGCGCGACTCGACAAAGAGGTGAGTACGCTCTTTCCATTCACGTTCAACTTCAATGGGGTAAAGAACAGGCTGCACGATCCTTGCTACCGGGGTCCGAGCTCGTTCAAAAGCTATATAGGGTCCGTCGCAATGCTGAGATGAAGCCATTCTTACTTCATTGACGCCACCCGCCGTAGAAGCTCCACTCAACCTGGAATCGTTCGTATTGGCGCTGGCACGCGGTACTTTTTCTTATGGTTATCGGACGGGAATTCCGAACCAGATTTGTTTCCAGTCACTACTCGCTCGTGTTCTCTTATTCGTCCCAGATTTGTTGCGGGGACAGTTGAGTCCGTGTAATTGAAATGACATTTTTTTCAAACTCCGCCGAACAGGAAGATCTCGACTGAGGGACTATTTGTTTCTGTTGACGGCAGTCTCTTTACGCAGAGGTTCAGTTTGAGTACGGAAATTGAGGGGGCGTCTGGATAAAGAACCCTCTGCCAAGGTCATTTGAATCGTTTTTCAATACATAGCGAGCTGCCTTTCCACCTCCTTGCGCAACTTTCTGTCTCTTAGGATTTACATCAAAATCTTTACTGACACGTAAAATCTTAGGACGGAGTCGGAGTTACCTTCAGGGGAGCTTCCCGGGTCCTGAGTGGGGTACACGAGGCGTTGTTGGGAGGAAGGTCCCGTGCCGTCTTCTTGGGAGACGGTGTTGTCGGCCCTGGTTCTTGAACCCTACCCAGCAGCAAGAAGGCGTGGGATGATCGGGGAAGTGAAGATTTATATGGTGGAGGCAATTGGATTTGTAGATTGTGTGGCACTGAAGGAAGTCTTATCCGCTGTTCTGAAACTCGGCACAGCGGCAATCACCGAAGACTTCCATTTTTGGGACCCACATGGACCCACCAAGTAAACGCGCCACATGTGGGTATGGTACAGTCGCGGTGCTGATATGCGCATCGAGGTTTGTTGGTTAGGAGGATGTACAAAACCCGGACCTACCGACACATTGAAAAGCACGGCACATTTCCATCAACCCGGCACATTTAGTCTAATGTGCCGGGTTTGTTGCAGTGCGGGTGACATGTCATTACAGCTGTTTGCGGAACTTAGCCATTTTTTTTTTCAATGAATTTTCCATCGGAGTGGTCGATTTGAGGTTTTCGGCCACTTTTTCGGCCATTTTCTCCAAAATGGCCGCCAAGTCTCTGGCGGCCAGATATATAATCGCCCATTTGACGGCCAGCCGGCAGGTCGGTGGCGACTTTGAGTTATTTCGCCGTTCGGGGCGTTTCGGAACGGCTGTGACGTGTGAGTGTCACAACGGCCATGCCCCAGTGCTTCGACGCTTATTCTTCATAGTTTGCGCCGTATGCTGCATTTAATCGGATTTCAATGTCTTCCCCATAGCCAGCAGTGCCCCTGCCCCAAGTTTTGGCGCGTTCCAAACACCCTGGATGGCGTTACGCCGTCTTAATGGTATGGACCAGAATTCCTTCTTTGCTCATTTTCACGACTCTATAATGGCTCGAGGACTCGAAGATCGGTACCAAGGACGCTACATGCCAACTTTCAAGCTGAAAAAACGCGTGATTACGCGTCCGTACTGGTCCCAGTAACCCCGGTTGTTTCCTCCTCGCTTCGCACGCCCTTCGGTAGCCGATGGAATTCACAGAGCTCAGCCCGGATCGCTTCTGGCGGAACCACGCGTGTTTCGGCCTCATTCAGTCTCTCACGACTGAGCAATGGCAGGTACGCCTTCTCCGGCGTCTTGCACCTATAACACTCATGGCGGCCTTCAATGAACCCCAAATATAGTTGTTGTGGATACCTGAGAGGTGATTTCATTCACCCGGTGTGTCCTTTCTCCCACCGTTCTCTCATGATTCTCCTCTCTCACATACAATCGCCGCCTCCACCTAACGAACTTCCCGGAGGTGAAATTTATCGGCCGCACTTGTACGTGTATGCCCTCTGGCGCCGCGTCCATATCTTATCTGCTCTCACCTCTGTCTGTTTTTTCGTAGTTTTGTCACTGATTAGTCGCGCTGTGCGGCCTTATTGGTGTGCACGACAATTCTCTTCTCAGACAGTTCCAGCACTCAGAGATCCTTCCAGGACCTGGACCCCAGTTTCGGTCGTCCATGTCGCAGGGCCAACCCCAGTTGCGTGGTCGATCTTCTCTACCGATGCTTACAGCTCACCACCTATTCCAGAGCGAAACTGAGGCTTCTGCCGACGACAAGATGCTCAAACCGAGCTCGAACGAGTACGTGTACTCTGTCTCATCTCAGTAATTGTCATCTACAGACTTTCCACCCAGCTTCCAGATAGACACGACGAACGTGCTCTCCGCCACGCTCACGCTCTTCTGGAACTCGCTCTACCGCACGTATATCGCACCCGTCAATGTAACTGGCGACAACCCGCTGTTGGGCGCGGAGCGGGGAGAGGGAGAGGAGTATTGGGATAGTTTTTTAGGTGCGTCCTCTCTTCCCTTCCCTTCCCTTTTACGGCGACACCTCCGTTCTACTCGTTCGCGTGTTCTCATCGCTCACCCCCGGGATTTGTATCTGTTTCGCTGACGCCCCCCCCCGCGTTGTGCACCCGCTCTACGCCATCACCGCGCCACCGCCCAGTCGTCCATCGTCCGCGCCTTGAGTGGTATCTATAAGCATACGGACTGGTTGCCGGATTGTCGGATGAGCGGGGATAAGGGGTTTACGCAGGCGCACTTTGTTTCAATTCTCTTTTTGCGATCTTTGAAACTTGGAGAGCTAATGCACGAAGCAGGGCGGGTCGAACGCGGACTCGCTCCTCTCCGACTCCTTTGCCAAGGGCGTCGGCTTCGCCGGCGGCGTTGACTGGACCACGGGCCTCGAAGCGATGCTCAAGGACGCGACCGTCATGGGCGACTTTGAGGTCGAGGGGAGGGGGTCGGTGAATTCGCGGAAGCGGCTGCGGTGGGGGATAGAGACCACCCGCCCAGTGGGGGTCGGATACGCGGTGCGTTTCTTGTCCACGCTCTTTTCGACTTTCTATACACCTCACCCATTTTATTTCACCTTGGACGTTTTATTTTTTGTTGAATGTCGAATTGCTAATGTCATCTCGTCTAGGAGCGCCTCCCGCCTGCTCGAATACGCGTACAACGTCGCGTTCGATTGTCTCCACCGTCACTACGTCCTACTTTTCCCGGACGGAGCAAGTGACTGTAATGAGCTGCGCTGACACAAGCTGATTTTTAGGTTCATCCAATCAAGGCAGCAGGAGTTGGTATTTGGACCCGGCGCACGATCGCGAGGGAGTGTTTAGCCCAGACCGTTGTAGTCCGGTGTACGGGCATAATGATTGTTTTGGGCTAAGTGCGAGCTCTTTCTCTTCCCCTTCCTTTTGTATATTACGTTTGGGACTCGACGACGTTTGCTGATGCATCAGGAAAACCTGAAATTGCTACAAAGACCCACGGAGACCCAGAAAGACGACATAGACCAGAAATTAAAGGCCTGTCTATGATAGACAAGTGGGAGGGGTGGTTTTTCCCATGAAGACCACCATAGACGTCGCCCAGTCTATCATAACAGCATAGACGGTATAGTCGTAATAGCATCCATAGTTTACAACGG
The DNA here is from genome assembly GCA_029378375.1 of Mycena olivaceomarginata. Classification (NCBI taxonomy): domain Eukaryota; kingdom Fungi; phylum Basidiomycota; class Agaricomycetes; order Agaricales; family Mycenaceae; genus Mycena; species Mycena olivaceomarginata. Next base: position 197,763 of record JARKIC010000398.1, read on the forward strand.
CCACTTAAGCTCCCAAAATATTGATAAAAATGGAAATATATTTGAAGTAAGTACAGACAGATGCATAGAACGTAAGGACATAGAGGACATGGAGGAATGTTAGCGGATAAAATGGTACAGTATAGTAGGGTTCCTTGGATACCCACTTTGATGTTTCCACTGCTGAGTCTGTAATACAGGGAGATAAAATCTGAATTTAAGTTTGTGGATACTAGAACATATAGTGAGTGAGGCTGCAGAATTTCACGAATTCAGTGGGTAAAATGTAGCCAGATTAAAAACATTACCCTCGACAGTCGATCAGTCACACGTCGGGTTCCTTGGATAGCGTGACGTCACACATCATTCGGATCCATCGGCTCCTTTCGGTTGCCTTTTGGCGGTTATTCTCGTGACCCTTAAACACAGTCAGGTTCCGGTTTATTACGAGACGCGGAGCCGGCCAGGAAGGAATGGGTTCCCAGGGAAGAAGAAGAAGAATGATGAATGATGACGGGTCAGTAAATATATCACGTGCTAACGGAGGTGTCACGCCTTTCGCAGCCAGACACATCAATCTCGGTCGAATTGCCCGACATTCCCAGGGAAGTTCGTAGCCAAAGGGGTGAATTTTCATAAGGAAAATAGTTGAGGCCAATGGTGGCCGGATTAATGCACAATCGGTTAGAAGGAAAGTGATTGATGGATTGATCGGGTAGTGAGTTATACCAAATGTCCTCCCCTTTAAGTGCTCACACATCTCCAGGCCTGAAATTTATTTGGTAGATGGGGTTAGAGTGCACAATGTGCGGGAGGTCAGAATTTTGAGCTCGGAGGATGCTGGGGAGTTTTTAAAAAAAGAATACCCAAGGATGTCTCACTATCCAAGGAACCCTACTATACTGTATATCTAGTCAAAACTCGAAGATCAGAGCTGCGGTGGCTGGATACTGCCTGTCGTAGCCACACAAATTGAGCGCAGTTCTGATTGCAATATTTGTTTTGAAGACCAGGAAGGAGTACATTTCAATCTTGAGATCCTGAGCTTGCTGAGAGCATGGAGGCAGAGGGACCGCTGCCGACGTTGTTCTCCCAGACAATTAGGCCAGTGTAAACATTTTGAAGCTGTGGACTGCGAGTGGACAGAGAGAATATCGGCTTCAGAGTCTTGTGGGGACTTGAGGCTTCTTAAATACCAGAGCTTGGAGGTATGAGTTACTGGCACGACATTTTGATGGGGATCTGGTATCGTCCGGTTGTTCTCTTGTTTTTTCTCTCTTGAGGGGAACGTGCCTGCTGAGAGGCGGTGATGGCATGGTGACAAACACAACAGCTACGGCAGCAACAAAGTGGGAAGCATGAGGCGGATCGCGGGCCACATATCTCACTATCCCCTGTATATATTTGCACATTTTAAAATGTGGGATGGTAGAGAACATCATGGACTACAATCTGACAGTCTCGGCTTGTTCTCCAAAAAATCCTAGCTCGAGTTGAAAAAAATCGGTTTCCGTTTTTTTTCTGTATTCGGCCTCAGGTAATGGCGCATCAATATATTTTGATCTCATCACTTGTACAAAACGGTTCGTAGCCTCCTTCTCCATGATCCTACACTTTGGTTGACCCAAAAATGTGGCCTCAATGTCGAGATTTAGTCCAAAACCGAGGTGACATTTCTTTTGTCCACTTAGTGTAGCATGTGAACCATCCTACTGAAAAACAGTCAAATCTGGGCTATTACGACATCTCGGGGGGACTAATCAAAAATCGTAAGATGCCATGCCCTCCGGATTTTCAATGCCAACACAATGAGCATATTCTCAAGCAAAACGGTCGAGGGTTGGTCTCGGGGGGGCCGTCCGGTGGAAATTTTGTTGAAAAGAAAAAAAAACGGGCCGCACCCGGCGATCTCAGGAATAAGCGTCCCAACGGACCCTCGAAACTCGGCTGAAATTAGCGAAACGACGCCATACCGGACAAGATAAGTTACATACCTTGCTCGACAATGCTTCCGTGGCCGCCATACGCACTGACGGCTGGCTGTCCTCGAGCAGGCCAGCGATCTGAAGAATGAAGATTCCAATGGACTCTCGGAACTCGGCTGCAATGCTCGTCGGCGGCGCCATACTATTCCAGATATGTTGCATACCTTGCTCCGAGAACTTCGACAACGCCTCCACACCCGCCGCACGAACCTTCCGACTGTCGTCCTCGAGCAGGTTGGTGATCTGAGGAATGAAGGTTCCAATAGACCCTCGGAGCTCGGCTGCAATGCTCGTTGGTGGCGCCATGCCATTCCAGATATGTTACATACCTTGCTCCGAGAGCTTCGACAACGCCTTCGCAGCCGCCGCACGAACATGTGATTGGTTGTCCTTGAGCAGGTCGGCGATCTGAAGAATGAAGAATCGAATGGGCTCTTGGAACTGAATAAAAAGCCATTAGAGACCGACCAAATAACAGTGTTTGATCCGAATTTTACCTTGTCCAATATGGCAGATGGTTTTCGGATCTTTGCTTTTGAGGAATCACTCCATGAAATCCCATCGAGGAGATCTAGAATACCTGGGGCCCGACCTACTCTCATGACAGTATTTTTACATGCACGTGTTCTCCATCCAGGCGAATTTGAACCACTGCTTGAAGTCATGATCAAGACAGTTACAGATGCTACACAAGAAAAATGAAACACTGTCGATAACTTTTGACCGGCCAGAAATACAACTGACTTTTCCATCAGCTCTATTAGGAGGGCTGCTGTTTGTACTGCAGAATACACAACGGAATGTACCACTCCTCATTTGCTCCTCCTCTGAATTCCTCGCACGAGCTCTAGTGAAAGGGAGAGGAAAATTTGATGACTTGTTGTATCCAAATTTCAGGCTATAGAAAGCTGTGTTTGCGGCGTTACAGCCGTTTGCAGGACATAAGGCGCGGACCGAAATTTTTGCCTTTTGGGGCACTTTTTGATCTTTTTGCTCAGAAACACTCGCCCTGCTCTCAGTTCCTGTCCGTTTGTCTTAAGAGTTGGCTCATTCAATCCGCATTTGGAATTTGCAAGGGATAGGCTCCTCAGACTTTAAATTTGGCATTGAAAACTGCTGTCTGAGCAATGGAATGAGTTTTGTCCTATATTTCCTGAGGATCTTTCACTAGAACAGCTGCCCTGCACTCAATTCGCCACCTTTTTCTTTGGTCGTAGGCTTAATCTGTTCGCGTTAAGAATGCGCAGCGGACTGCCTCTCCAGATTCGGAATATCGGACCCAGAGCCTTTCCCGTAAACTGAAACAGGTCCGACAAAACAACATGTGACTGTTCGCTGTGCCCTGGGCGTTGCCGCGCGATTAAGTAATAGTCTTCCGGATAATCTTAATTTTTAGTTTTCTGGAGTCTGACATTGGAAAAATAAAAGTAATATTCCACTTCTACACCGTAACTCTCAATGTCCACAGAATAGCCCCCGACGATGGTATGCACGCAGTGCAACGGTCCGTCTAACCCCGCGAGGTCTGTCCACAAAGGCTGTGCTGTCATTCTGTCTGCCTCTTTTTCGCCAGCCTCTTGTGTGTATGCATCGTTGCCTGCAGCTCCCTGAGCCCGTGGGTCTTGTGTGCTCCCACCTAAGGGGATCGGGTGGTCACATCCGAATCGCCTTCGAGGTCGGACATCCAAATCTCGGAGACCTCGCTGTCCTGGCAAGGACCTCGACAGTTTTTTCGAGCCACGCACTCAGGTTGATATATATATACTCCCTCATTTCTCGAACGGATAAGCGATTGAAGGCAATGCGTTCACGACTCCAAGGACCTTTGATGTGCCTTCCTCATCGCCACAAATGCTAAACCACCCCATCTTCTCTTTATCGACTACAATGCTAAAATATCGGATTTATGTAGCACAGGTATCTCCTCTCTTAATCATTCGAATGTACCGGAGACCTTACCGGCTCCGGCATCGACCGCGTCTTCGCGCCAGTGAAACCTTCTACATTGGCAGCGAAACACATTGTGCAAGTGAAGATCCTGGAATGTGGTGGACTTCAGAGATTTTCCAACCACCTTGCGAGGCGACGTGGACAAAATGACCAAAGGTGCGCTCTTGACAGTTCCCGAGCACAAACAGCTGATAAGAAAATCAAACAACCTTCTAACGCCAACGGACAACGGTTTAGCAATCTCACTTGCAAGTCCAGCCAGTACTTCAAATCACCCATGTTGGGAAGGAGAGGAGCGGGAGCAGGAGGAAGCGCAGCGCCGGGAATGAGCCGCGTGATGCTGGCGTCCGGGGAGGTGTACGGGAGGATTATATCTACCGTAATTAATTTAGTGTCCGGCGTGGCAGCCTCGCGTAACCGTTGAAGACTTTGTACAGCCAACGGATCCGCCCAGTCGTGCATGACCCAGCGCAACAAAAAGACGGCTGTCTTTCGCTAGGGCTGGGGTTCGAAGAAATTATGGACTGTGGGTGAAGAATCAGTGTATTGGCGTGGAGGTTTCCAAGAATGATGGACCTTCCAACTTGACGCGTCCGCTGTGGAGCAGGTCCGGCGCCGCCTGCGCCCAGTACTGTTGCATTCAGGTTAGGCCTAGAATTGATGAGGATGTACGTAACTCACTATTTCGGCGTCCTTGATCACGGTGGGACGGTCTTGTACAACGAAGTTGAGATGTGGGACTGCGTTGGCAATTATGAGTGTGGTGGATCCAATACCGCCTCCGAGATTGACGATCGGCGATTCCTCGGGGAGGTCGTGCCACTTGAATCTTTGAATGGCGAATAATCATTATCCACATCACAGATGTGACGCCCCACGCACCGTTGAGGACAGCCTCCGGAGGTTTAAGCTTCATGCTGCAAGCCATAGCAAAGAAAACCGCGTTTTCAAGTGCGCGTTTTCCGGTCGGTCGTACCAATCAAAAAGGAAAACGTCAGTCTGGGTGGCAATATTCCACGGCGAGTCGGTCGCCTTCACCGAGTAGGCATAATCGGGGTGAGTAAATGCTTCGGTGAGGTGGGCTGCTGCCTTGAATCCCTCATCGGTTCTAATGCGTCAATTTTATCGCGGTCTGACATACATAGATGTAGGTGTGAGTACTGCATTAAGATGAGGGCCGAAATCCCGGAAGCGTTGACGGTGCGGGCTACAACACCTGTTGAGTTGTATGTTTCGCAACGATTCACTTCTCCTGTAGTTCAACAACTGATTTTTCGTATCCAACACAGATGACAGGCGGTTGAGACAAAACACATCGGGGGCAAGCTTGGTGAAGATATGATGATTTGCGAGAAGCCGAAGGATCCTCGCATAGGGTTAAATTAACACAGACAATATCACAAATGGGAAGGGCTATATGTACCAGCCTTGACCGGATCTGTATTGTTCCTTTTCGCGATCTCATCGGCGTGAATCCCCCGTGAAGTCAAAGTCGCTTAATAGCCTTTCGACACAGATCGGACCGGGACTCCGGTGGATAAAACTACGTATTTTTAGCTGCAGATGATGGTATCAATGTGCTGCTATCCATTCTGGACAAACGCTCGACGCTGAAAACCCGCAAGTCGAGGAGATGTACGATAACACTCACTCTCCCTCGGACGATGTGCACCGCGGGCCCTCAATTGTGGCACTGGTCGAGCTGGACATTTCTCCCGCACTCAATTTGTACGGGTGTTGACCTGTTCCGCTTACAAATGTGCTCTTTATGGCAATTTAATTACTATAATTGCGAGCGAAGCGAAGCAATTTACACTAAAGGCACGTGAGGAGGGGGAGGGCTAAGATATGCAGGAAACAAGAGTAAACACTAACGGGCGTGGCTGACAGTCCCTCGAGGAAAGAATGCCTTCAAAAATGTTCAATTCTTTCTCTATCGCTCTGAAAATAGGACCTAATGATGCCCCTTGATGATACAGTTCGACTGATACGAGGATTACTGTAGTATTACGTTCAATTCGTATAGTCACGCGTCACACGGCCAAAAACCGAGCGTTGCCGGCGGATCAAATTGCCTAAACGGGCTCGGTTACGAAAGGTTCCGGTCGTCACCGAAAAAGCCAAAATGGCCTTACGAATTGAACATAATACTACAGTAAGGCCACCAAGGAGCAGAAAGTGACGTCCCAAAAAGGAAATTTGACGTTCTGCATAAGCGTGATTATATGGTACGCTTCGCGAGGACCCCGCGCCCCAGCGGATCACTAGTAGGCTTGAAACAGGCGTCGCCTCTCCTGAAATCACGTGATCCGCCACCCAAGCAGCCGACCACCGCCGTGGAGAGCAAGAAACAAGGTTCGAAGCGGCACAAGAAGCAGATGTTGAAATCAAGGTAACCACGGCCTTGACTCGGGAGATAGCAGTTGACCCTCGCAAACGCGCAGGGGATTCATTCGCAAACTACACAGTAGTTATACTACAATCCGCCAGGAACTACTTCAAGTTAAACTAAAGATAGGTGAATTAAACTAACTGGGGAGTATTTTACCAAAGGGAGAGAGAACAACATAGAATAAGGTAAATGAATAGGGAAAGGTACAGTACCTGTTGCCTTAATACGCCAGTCAACGGCGTAACAACGGCATCGGAGATAGCGAGCGATGGACTCGGAATTCCAACAGCAGAAACGAGGGCGCGAAAGCGCAGAGTCCTCCGACCCCATGCTCAAATCCGTCCATCGAGAACGTCGCGAGGCTGCGAAACAGAACACGATCCACAAGGGGGAATCAACGGCCGAAAATCGGATATCCAGTCGGAAAGTTTTTTAAGCCTGGTCCTCTGGTTCAACGGCCAGAGCAGTGCCAACAATTTTGAACAGACAGGACTGCTTAGAATAGTACTCAGGATATGCAGGAGTTTCCGTGCGGATGGGCTCTCCAGCACGTCTGCTGAAAGTGGTAATGTGCGGAGTGAGCGTGAAACGCTCCTCAACAAGAGTCTCCCGAGCCTGGTGTTCTGCCTCTTGGGGAAGCGGGCCTGGCTCATCGGCAGGCGAATCTATACGGACATCGGGTTCGGGTTCCACGTGTCGCTCCCAACCTGTTGCCGGCTCATCTTCATCATCAGAGTCATCACTATGAACGAGCAGAGGTATCTCGTCGTCCGAATCAGGTGCAGCAAAGCCATCGGCCAGACCATCGGGAAAGTTCTGCCCAGCAATGAGTGGAGAAGGTGGCCAGACCATTGGCCCAGCTGGATTCACGTGAAGCTGAGGGACATATTCGCGTTGTGCAAGGTAGACCTTCCTGCAAGCTGGGTTTGTCGTTTGTGAGAGATGGAACCCAAGGCCGGTGGGAGTGAACATAACACCGCATCCGCTACAAAGACCTTTAGGTGTTGCTGCGTCCGACATATGGGAAGATGACGGAAAACCCGGTAATATTTCCTATCTATATGTAAGTCGTACTGGACGGTGAGGAAGTAGATAGCAAGGAAGTTATGACTAGTCTCGTGTGCGCGGACTTGAACTATTTCCGCGACTTGCGGCCTCGCATCGCCGCAACATCATACGGCATTTTCAAAGCGAGGCAGCGGCTAAGAAGAAAAAAGATGAGAAAAAATACGGAAATGTAAAGTGGAGTTAGTGCTTGCCTTTCACCACCTTTCACCTTCTTTCCTAATCCTTGCTCCCTCTTTCCCCCACTTTCACTGTCCCCAAGCCCAACTCCAATTACACTCCTTACGTCCACGTCGAACATTCATGGCCCCCAAACCCAAAATCGGTGTATCTGTGGATTTCGGTTGGTGGTATCACTGCTTGACTGTCAAAGAAGTACTTGACACGATCATTCAGCCACGATGGACAGAAGAACAACGAGGAGCCAGGCAACAGGAGGCAGCCCTCCGCCACCTGAAGCGACCGAAAATGGCACTGAAGGAAGACGTACGTCAGAAACCTGCTTCGACGACTTGTGTTAATCATGATCTTGTAGTGCCTCGAGCTTCGAAAACAGTTGCCCAGAAGAACGCCCGTGAGTCTGCGGTGTGCATGTGGGAAAGGAACCTCACGCTTCTTTGATAGCTTGGGTGGGAGCAGCCCCCAAAGGACCCAAGCCCAAAGACGTGCAAGCCACGGCTCGGAAAAGATCCGCGTCAAACTCGAGCCCCCAAGAGTCCGTGAAATCCAAGTCTCGCAAGCTTGCTAGTGCAAGTATGTGTCTTCTTTCACTGTCATTCTCTACCTGACTCAAGTTTTCAGATCTTTCGGATGTCGAGATGGCAGAAGCCCAAGTGACGCCCATTCTAACTCGTCGCAAAAAAGCGAAGAAAGGTATGTTACCATACCAATTACTGCAATCTTGTTTGTTTAAAGCTCTTCTCCCCATGCAGTCGTATCCGATTCCGACGAGACTCCAGCCCCAGTAGTTCCTCAAACAAGGTCTCACAACTCGCCATCAAACTCAAGAAGAAGATTTGTCGGACAAGGACGATGCCGAATCTGAGAAGTCCGAGACCAGTAGCAACCACGCGGAGGACGACGATTTTGCGGTTGAGGAGGACGAGGACCTGCAAAATGTTCCAGCAGAGGTCTTGTCGCGGACGTTCGCGCAAGAGGTGAGTGCGGAACTCGAGTTCCGGTGCGATGCCGGCATGACTTCTGATTGACGTTCGATGGCAGCGACCGCACTGGCAGCCGCTGCAGGATGACTCAGAAGCGGAAGATGCCGACGACCGCGCCGATCATGCTCAACCCCCTTCTCGGCCCTCGAGCCGAGCCTCCATGAGCTCCGGATACCTCAGTGTCCCCGCAAGTGAGCTTGCATCCGACTCGGGGGAAGAATCCGATGCAGAAGCGAACGCCGCCTTTACCGCGCTTTCAGCCGCTGCTCAACGTGTTCCTCCTGTGCCAGAAAAAAAGGTGAGCCACATCGCTATCTGAGGTTCTCTCATTCGCCTACCAATGACAGGCGCAAATTCGTTGTTAGTGGCCCAAGCGAGACCACGACCAGTAGCGTCAGTTACGGCGGCGTACACAAGGAGCGGAAAGAGTACAAACAGCATTGTACCACCTTAGCACAATTCGGATGTGGCCAGCACAAAAATATTGAGTATTCCGCTTAGTTGAATCGCACTGTAGCGATATCCAAACGAGAAATATTGCGGGACCATCCGTCCAGGATGCAGTTGAAGATCGTTGGGGAGAAATGGTGGCCATGGAAGCACAGCGTATGCAGGGATTCCTTCCCCAGGATTTTCCGTACCAAGGAAATGGCGACATTGATTTCATCGACCAGTTCGATCCAACAGTCGACTGTGCATGCACGCAGGTTCCTCAGATCCAGGGCAGATACACGTCGCAAAACGATAGAGAATAGGATGATGTCGAGACGTCGCATAAGGAGAACGAGACCCGGCGACTGCTCCACCACACCGAAAATTCGGCTTAACAAGTGAATGTTGTCAGAGTTTGTTCGACCGTCTAGATCAACAGATTTGAAATTTGTCGCTGCGCTGGGTATACCCATGATTTGGACACCCTCGCCGATGCCGCGAGCGACTTTTTGTTCGGAATCAGGCAAGAATCTCTTCAATGATGTCAGCTCAACTCACGCCTGTCAAGTTAACTTCTCTGTAAACAATTACCCGCGCACCGTCTGTGGATCTCATTCTTGAAAGAGCGGAGATGGATGTGGGAGGTAAAAAAATGCAGGCTGGCAACACGCGGCGGGGAAGTTTGACAGTGTTTGCCGGTGCCTGGCCTTGAGGTGCCGATTCTGACAACAACCACGCTTGAAATTCCTGCGAGAGAATACAGACCTCGAATGTATCTAGCCCTCACTGATAGTTCAAGCCCCAAAATGCTCTCCCGGAGTGAAACTCCCGCACACAAGCGATCCCATTCACACGGGGTGCGGATCGGTGACGGCAAGATATACTGCAGTGAAAATACTCCCCAAGAAATATTGCAAGCATTCAACACAGCGGGAATGGAGTGGTCTAACTGAGTCCAGCAAGCAGACGGAAGTCCTCCAGGGAGCAATCTTCCCACATCCCATCCACCTTTCTCCAAGCCAGATCACCTAGACGACATCAGTCTCAGGGCCTGACAAGTGAAGGAGAACTTACTGAGTTGGCATGCTTCCAGAGTGGGGCATGCGTTCCCCAAAGCCTGCAATGGGATGCTCATATTTTCATGCATCATCCACTGTGAGGTATGATATTCGATTGCGAGGAATTCCAGCCGTGTGAAGCGGCGGATTGACGCCGTTATGCGCTGAATTACCTATAACGATCAAGTTACAACCAATAATCATTCGCAGACTTGACAATACTCACGAGACTCAGGTATCCATGCACCGCTGGCAGTCGGATGGTCTGTGTGTGTGGGATGTGTTTTGACAGAACATCCACGAGCCTTGCACAAAAATCCAAATACTCCCGCCTTTCGTGGGAAAATACGAATGGTATGTCGGGGCGTGTCAGTAGCTTCAGCGCGACAATGGTGCTCTCGAGTTTCGAGTGTATGGTCGAACATCTAATCCTAGCCTCGCGCAGAGCACCCACATCCATGGAACGAAGAAGTCCGATGGGTCCGGCATACCATTGGAGGTTCAACAGGGGAATGCGCATGCCCGGCGATGTGTGAGCTCGCTGGTTAGCGCCGAGATGTAGGTGCGTCAGTGTGGGATGACGAATTAAAAAAGTTGCTAGGGATTCGGCCGAGTCGGTATCGTCTATCGCGCAAGACATTTCGCAGCAAAGAAGTCGGGGGAAAGTGCATCGAAGGAAGGCAGATTTATATTAGGCCATGGGTCGAAAAACGGAGCAGCATTTTCATGAGTGTCAGGGATTCTAGGAGAAGAGAAGTCCAGTTTCGACCAGGAATGTGCGCCCTTGTGCTAGTGGAGGAAGTAAGACAGCAGTCACCGACTTATTATGCTGGAAGACGTGCCGTAAAGGTTCTCTAAGACAATCGACCGAGAATTCTCGTATGAAATTTCCGCGGGTGGGGTTATCGACAACCCCTGCGCAGAAATGGACCGCGTGGGCGTAATGTACGAGGTGCACGACGCGATACAAAACGGGGAGACATATGCCGTGAAAGCGCTTCGACGCGAGGCAGAGGGATATTTGATCTGCTTGCGAGGTATCCTTAATGATTTCTGTGAGTATTTCGTTGGGAAACCGCCCATAGGCCGCCTTGTCTCTGGACGCCATCGGCGTTTGGTCCAGGGCCTTGTTTATCCTTGCTTGCTTGCAGCGCCGTGCCGACCAAGCGCTGACCAAGCGGATCACGGCTTCCTTCCTTTCTCCACAGATGCCAGTCGTATTGCAAGGTCATAAATCTCGACAAGCGCCTCGCCACGGAACGATACACCCCCATTCCAATCCAATATATCTGGGATGTTCTCGGAAAATATTTACAAAATATTACGGTAAATATTGTTGGGTTAAGTACTTGACAAATGTTCTACGCGATATTTTGGCACAAATATCTACTAGACATCTCAGAGAGGTTTTCAGAAATAACCCGACAACCATCTTTAGATATTAACTGATAACCTCACTACAACATTGAGTCCCGGGCCAGAAAGTAATGAACAAGGGGTACCCGCCGGAGAATGCCGAGACACTGGCTAATAGGGTAGGGAGGGTCGAGCAACTCTCATTTCAGTTTTTGGAAAAAGTTTCTAAACCCCTCGAAAACACGTTTGCGATGGTCAGAAAAAAAATGGATTTTTACGGTTACTTTGGAGGGAGTTTTCGCGTCGTTTCCGGGTATCACGGCGAGATTGACAGTCAAGCTGTTGCCAAACAACGCGACCACGTCACGAACGTCAAGCTTCTTCTACCTTTACACCGTCAGTCCGAGGTGATGTCCGCCGCCGCCAAGATACTGGACAATTTCGTTCAAATCGACATGGGGTGTGACGCGTGACCCATTTTACCTATTCGACATTTCGGCAGCCGCCGAATTTTTGCGTGACACCTCGAAAATTTCGGCATTTGAACTGAAATTTTTGTCTTTTTTGCCTTTTTTTTTTTTTTTTTAGGCAATTTGGGGCCTGTGTGACCACTTGGAGGTTCGACAGAGGCGCGAGTGACGCGTGACCTCGACCAAAGTTCGTGATCGACAGGGGGGTGCGTGACGCGTGACTGCCGATTTGAACGAAATTGTCCAGTAGCAATTCAATGGCTTCGTCTACTGGTAATCAATCTCACCACTCTGAACAGAACAAAACTCGTCTACACTTTGATCTCTGCAGGAAGTGGATCAACTTCGGGAAGGGGGGAGAAGCAAACTGGACGTTCCATCATGATGTCGAAAGCGTTGATCACCAGAAGAAATTGAACATGACCCTTTCCAACTTCGATTCCAGCAAATATACACCGCCATTTCAGTCCGATGTTTTCAAAATCTCAGCCGGCCAACATTAATCAAAGATTTGACGAAACATTCCCATGTTCTCAAACACATGTTGTGTGAATGTTTTCTTTATAACATTCGGAATATATTCGGTAGATGTTCCCTCAATGTTAGATCAACATCTAATTTACATTTATCCTGATCTCTATTTGATGTTTGTTGGCAGGTCGGAATGTTTGGCATGGCGGTCCACAAAGCAGTTTTTAGGTGCTGTGAGACTGTGCGGAAATGTCTCTGCAAGAGGTTCGCAAGTGAAAGAATATTTTCAAGATCTCGACAAAGCGTGGCACCATCAAAGGTCCGTGCACATCACGTGTGTTTGACAGGTGGTTGATCTTGATATGCGACATCTCTCTTCCTCCCACCACATTGCCCACCATCCCCGCCTTTCCTCCCGCCCAAAAATCTCCCTCATGACCCTCTGAAAAGAAAATTACCCTGTAGCAAGTTCTCCCCTCGGCCTATCCTCTCTGGCCTGATCGCTACGGCCTTTCCGCGTCTCAGAATCTCCAAGCTTTAGCTCAAGATCTTTGAGTATTCACACCAAGCAACAACAAGATCAAGCTAAGAACCTTGAAGCCCCCAAAACAAGAACCTCAAAGCCTACAAGCACCCTGAAGTCCGCCACTGCTTGCTCTCTTTGACTCCGCTCCGTCTTGTTCCTGCTTCCAGCATCGCTCATGATCAAACAATAGCAACAGCCCAATCTTCAAGCCGAGAACAACTTCATCCAATTGTCATGCTGGTTACATTGCAGGCACATCCGACGACGAGCACGACAGCAACCAATGTCGAGGTTCGGCAGCCACCCTTGCCCCTTTTGCGCCAAGATGCAAAGTACATAGTTTAGATAATCTGTTTGTATTACTGTACATCAACCCTGCCTAATTGAATGATTTTTGCAGTACCAAATTCTAGAAAATTAGTCTGCTAATAGTCTCCTAATGTTTCAGTGAATGTCGAGTAAAGGTTCTTGAAAAATGTTTCTACAATGGAACATTGGACAAGCCTCGTGTGATTCGATTATTTATGTCTTAGGAATGTTTAGCACAGCATTTTGTGATGATCAGTGAATTGTTTCGCAGCATTGCGGAGGAAAGATCACTGAAATATTTTTTACAAACGGCGGTGTACTAGCCCCCGGGTAGATACAGGAGCTGTTACACCTTTCCGAATGAATTTTGCCCGACAAGTCGTCAATGAGATCATGGGAAATTCCCTTATGGGGACGGATATGTAAGCATTACGTAGGGAGGGAGGGTCTGCCGCCGTCTTATTTCACTTTTTGTACCCCGTGTAGAGGATTTCTCCAGCGGGTACCCCTTGGTAATGGATTAAAGCGAGCGTTCTTGAGCACCAGCTGCCTTTTCGGCCTGGTCCTGTTTGTTCTTCAACTTTGTTGCCTGGCTTTTCGCCTGCGCCTGAGCACGCTTTACGGGCCCAGTTTCTCGCAACTTTGCCGCAAATTCGTCATGTTTCGCACGCCGGTTGGGGAAGCAGGGCTTCAGCTCTGTCAGATGGCGTGGGAGGGTCCTCTCGAATGAGATGGACATTGTGAAGTCCATGCATGTTGACTCTTGAGATGGAACCGCGAATCAGGACGAATGAAACTGCAACGCACAAGTTCCTTTATTCGCCGCCTCCAGCTAAAATCGGTCACGCTTTTCAAAATGCAAGCAATTCCTGGTGACAGGCAACTGGCAGGCATCAAATGTCCCTTTGCACTTGTTTGCACCGCCTGCCAAACGGCAGATTTCGATGGCAAATTGCCTCCACGGTATCTTCCATGTTTAAAAGCACCAAATGGCACGGTAAACCCCAAATCGACCCCCAGGTGAACGCGTCTGATGCAATCACTTCTGCTGTTTCACAGTGAATTCTTTGGTCCATCATAGCACATCCAATACTGTACCGTCCGCCCTAAATTAAAATGCAACGAACTGATAAAATCAATCTTCAAGGGATGTCCCGCGTACATTTTCCAATTTTTTCTTAGAACCTTTGTTAAAACATGAACACGAAAAACACATTACACATGCAAGGCACTGTAAAATGAAAAACTGAGACGATCTTACACTCAGAGTTTAGCCAGAATGTGGATGGTTGGCGCCGTATGATGGACCAACTGAATTAGCCAAAACTTTGGTGATGGAAGCCATTATCAAAGCAATCAGAGCCAAAATAAAATTTCTGTCTGGGACATCCTCTGTAAAATGCGAAACTGAGACGATCTCACACTCAAAGTTTGTCCAGAATGTGGACGATGGACTGACTGAATTTGCCAAAATTCTGGTGATGGGAGCCATTATATAAGCGCCATCAGGACCCTTTCACTTGCCTGTCACCACAATTCCAATGCACTTAGATCATGCTTTTCAGTTGCTTTTCAGAATGCAAGCCATTTTAATGCCCTTTGATTGAGTGATTGATTGAGTGATTATTTCACTTGCTATTAGCATTTACCCTCGCAAACGCCACCATATATGAGCTCAGATTAGTAACAGACTATTTCATCCTCCTGGGGTATGTCCCTGAAGTTCACCTTCTGCTTTGATTTTGTAAATTAAACCTTAGATCCAGGCCAACATCAGTCATTCCCTGTATTGCGGTGAACCTTCGGAGTACGATGCCGATTGCATAGTCCAAGGTCTCGCGCATGACAATGAACATGCGGTCCCCATCCCCCATCCTCCAGAATCAAGGCAGCGCTGAAAGGATTTTCTGACCAAAAAGCCATCGTTATTCGTACTCGTTGTCGGGATACCAGAGTATTTGCCGGAGCCAATGGCCTTAAACTGACGAAAGCAAAATCTCTCATCTTTGACAACGTCCAGCATTTTGCGAGAATTCGCGATCACCGCATAGGTTACGAGAACCGCATGATAATCAGAATACATAGGATGCACATTCCGCATGTTCACGGTCGATGTTGCTGCATTGGACTTTCTGGACAAATGCAACCAGCTTAGCCACCAGTGACAATACCTTTGTGCCTTCTTACACTTGCGCCAACTTGAGAGAACTCACGCCGTACATAGATCTTCTTCGTAATCGAAGGCGCGGTGAACGTGAAGATCTGCCACACCTCTTCGGGACTCCGATGGGATCGAAACGGTCTTAATCCACCCTATCGCGATGATAATGAAGGGTTTCATGCGTAAATAAACAAATGCAATTGTATTGACACAACACTGTGTCCAAATCACCAATTCCAGTGTCCCGAGCTCATTTGGGTCCCTATCACAAATCTGAATTGCCGGGTGATAGCCAGCGCAATTTCGACTAAGACTGATGCACACGTAGTATTGCGTCCCGGGTGAAACGACCGTGCCTCCATGTCCCAGAGCCATTTTCTGAGGCGTGCACGTCAGCAATGGATAGCCCTGGTCACTCCGGTCATTTTGAGCCATTCAGATCCTTCTCGGAGGCAATATTGACCTCTCTGGCGGCCATTCAGTGCTTTAAATTTTGAGATGCTTGACCTGATTGAATTCCTTTACATTTTGAAAGGTTTGACCTCATTGTATTATTTAATTCAATTCGACCTGGGGGGTGACGCGTGACCCAAATTACCAGTTCGACCATTCGACCACGGCCGAAAATCTGCGTGACGCAACCCAAAATTTCAACCACCGGAAGGAAAATTTTGGACTTTTCGCATCGCCGAGGCGATTTTGGAGGCTGCGTGACGGATTTTGCCCTCGAACACTGGGTGGGTGACGCGTGACTTCCGATCAATATTCGCCACCGACCAGGGGGGGTGTGACGCGTGATGGTCGAATTGAATTAAATAATACAGTATGTTTCGTTAAGAATGAAATGCTCGTGGATCACCGCGTTCAACGAGGAGGCACGGAAAAAATACCTGAATGGACAGTTCTGCTGGGAATCCCGCGTGGGTGTCAACCAGCGATGAGGATTTGAGAACGTGCACCAAATGAGCCCCGCACGTCCCTCCTGCAAATTTCATTGAACTGCCGCCGGGTCGGGGCGGCTTAGATACAAGGCCCGGTGCTGTGCCGATTCGATGACACTTGTTTCATTCAGAATAAAATGCTTGTGGGCCACCGCGTTTAACGAGTATTTTTTTTTCTTCCTTTTTTGGGATTATGGAAGGGAGATGGGATGTGTGGAAAGAAAGAGTGGAGGGAGGGGAAAGAGATGGAACGGTGGAGTTCGAGCGCGACGAGCAAGCCAACGGGCCGTAGGTTATTGTGGCCCTATTTTCTTCCCGCTACCAGCGCGTCCTGAGGCGCGGCGAAGGGATGGATGGAAATTCCAGGCATGAGCTCAGCGGTGAGCTGGTCGTTCCAGCGAGAGATGGCGTCGGCCACCTTTTTGATGTCACCTGGCACATGGAGAACGGGCAACTCGATGTCGTGCGCGAGTTGAACATCAACGGCGGATTTCAGGATGTCGTTGAGCTGTCGGTGTAGATTGTGAGTCGCGAGCCTCGCGGGAGGATGGAGGCGGCGCGGTGAACGGCCGCGCAAACGCAGAGCGCCTCGTAGAAAATATTTTCATCGAGTTCAGCACGGTTTCTTCTCTCTTCTCCTCCTATTGCTTCAATTCTCGCGATTCAGTCCCAGAAGGTTTCGAAAATTTGGCCTGGGAGGGCACGAGACAAAAATCTGAATAGACAGCCTTGCCCGAAATTGCGCTGGCTATCACTCGGCAATCGAGATTTGTGACAGTGACCCAAATGAGCTCGGGACGCTGGAATTAGTGATTTGGTCACAGTGCTGTGTCAATACAATTGTATGTTTATTTAAGCATGAAACCCTTCTGGTCCCTGCCGCTCAACGAGGAGGGCACGAGACAAAAAATCTCAATAGACACAATGTAGCTACTGGAATATTCTACGTGTATCGAGGAGTAATAAGTAAAAATATAATGGAAAATGCTAGAATGTTCAGAAAATCAGAAAAAACATCATATCTTTCCATCCTCCAGCAGTTGAGGCTCCTCGGGCCACGAATTCCAACTATCGAGCCATGCTCTCATCCAGAAAAGCTAAATTTTGAAGACAGGGTACTTAGATACATATCGAGTGAAGGGATAGAGCTAAAAGTGTAAAATCTATGTTTTGGCTATATAGAAAGGCTTCAAAAGAGTCAGTGGTCCCGTAACGCGCGGCAGTCGGTTTCCAGCTCGACAGGGAAGCCCCACACGACGTCCGCAAATTTGTCGAGGCTGAATTTTAGCGCTGCGAACTCGAGAAGGAATGGTTTGTACTTCTCCTCTGCTGGTGAGGTACGTTTCGAAGCAAACGCGATAGGATGGATTTTGGTGATCTCCTTGCCATTAGGACCGATTGTCGTGAACCTCTGCGAGCACATTCCCGCGAGTCCGACTTTGCACCCGTCAGTTGTTACGATAAACGGGGTACCGTCAAACTTCGGGCCTTTCAGCACCGGCTCGCTCGTGAGTGCCACCTTGAGCCGTAGAAATGCGCGCGTGTGCTCAGGCTTCCACAGGTCAACGAGCGAGAAGCTGCGCATAGCCCTGCGGTAAGCACCTTTACCCTTGTGCTGCGGTATCTGGACATGGCGGCTGAGATCCGTCAGAGGTTGCGCAATCGCTCCGTAGCCCTTTACGAGGCCACGGAAGTACCCAGTAAGGCCGGTGAATGCGCCGAGGTTCTGAACGTCAGTGGGACGTTCCCAATCGACAATTGCCGTGAGTTTGGAAAGATCCGGGGCGATTCCATCCTTTCTAACTCGGCCGCCCGCGAACACGGCATTCGACAGGAAGAATCCGGACTTGGCGGCGGAGAGGGAGAGTTTCTTCTCCCGTACTCTGGTAAGCAGGGTGATTGTGTCCTGCAGCATCGAGTCGAAATCATCGCCGGCCATACCGCCGTCGTCCACGAAAAGCTCGAACAACACGCCAACAAGATCCCCCAACGCATCAGCGGTCAACTGAGCGAAGGTTGACGGTGCACCTGTGAGTCCGAACGGCATGCGCAGGTATTTGAAGAAGCCGCGCCCCTCAACGTAGAAGCAGATATACGGCTGATCTGCTTCGGTTATTGCGCAAGCGTAGAACCCTGAGGCGAAATCAAACATTTTCCAGAAGCCCTGGATCAGTATTGTGGGTTGCGAGAAGTTGACCGATGCACGTGATAAATGTCATGTGTTGACAGCAAGCAATCCCAGGATCTCCAGTAAATCCTTGAATCAGATTGTTCACCCACTCCCCGTAAACTCTGTAAACTCCGTGAACTCCGTGAACTGCTTGGTAAGCAGCGAGTTCACCGCTGCCGAGATAAAGCATGTAGTTGGCGACGCCTGTGTCCCGCTATCGAGGAGCGCGCCCTAACTCCGGGTATTAGCTGTAGCATCCCGCCTCGACGGTTAGGGTTAGTGTTAGGGTTAGTGGCTGGGGGCTGGGGGGAGAGGAATAGAGTAAGAAGCGCGAACGAGGCTTTAGTGTGCCGTGCCGACCTGAGAGGGCCCGGCTCCGGGGACCCCCCGAGTGCAGCGAGGGAGGGGAGGGGACCTCGAATGGTCGGTCCTCTTCGCGCACACGTCTCGCTTCCGCTCTTTCGAGTCAATCCAGATACGCAGCCACAGCAAGTGGCTTCAAACACTCTTTTCATCTACATTTGTTTACTGGGTTATTTTTCGCGATGAAAAGCGTCCACGTTGATAAAAAATGGCGGCGTCAAGGAAGTCCATTATATGGGTCGACTGCGAAGGAGAAGATGAAGACTTCATTGAAATCGTCGAGAGTATACAGCCCAGTCAAGAGCCTGTGGTCCGCCAGCCGCCCTCCGGCCCCAGCTCCACGACTCCGCGGCCGTCAAGAACGCGCCGTCGGTCTCGTTCTCCGGACTCCGATATCGAGATTATCGATACTCCCCATCAAAAAGGCAAGATCTGGGCCAGATGATGAAGGAGAGACCCCCGACGACCATACACTCGCACTCGCGCTCCAGAAGCAATGGGAGGAAGAAGATGGCGTTGCGCGGAAACGAGCTGCTGAAGATGAAGAACGCAGCCAACAGCTTATCGCACGTCTTCAAGCGATGGATGAAAAAATGGACAAGAAACGACACATTGCCCCCCAAAAAAGACGCAAGGGCGGTCAAAACAACGCCGTCCCCGAGGATGGTATCATGTTCAAAGTTGTGGTTGACGCCGATGGGAACACGCTCGAGGGTGATCCAGACCCCGACAATGTAGCACAGTCAGATAATTTTCCGTAGGCTCCCCCAGTTATTCATGCTTACGTCGGGAGGTTTAGTCTGGAACTGGTCAAACGTGTTTTTGAAGAGCCGGGACCGGACATGCTAGGCGTAGGGACGCAGCGGCTGAGGGTCAAAACGGGTTCGTGGCCAACATCGGTTGAACAACAGCGACATTTAACGCTCGTATCAGTTACCTGGTTTGTGAATGTCAAGTTGGAAGCTCGATTCGAAGCCGCCAAGGAACTCCTCGCCTCCCTTGGGATTGATAATAGTGAGAGAAGTCTCTTCCACGGCACGGCTGCGAACAGCATTCAACCCATACTCGAAGTACATGAACCCAACATGAATCATACTGTTTTTGACTTTGACTTTAGGGCGGGTTTCTGATTCCCGGCGTCTCCTAGGGCGGCAAAATGGCGAATGGTAAAACTGAAGGTTATGGTATATATCTCGCGCCGACCGCCTCCGCTTCTCTTGGGAACGCTCGAGGAATCAACAAAATGTTCATGTGTCGTGGTACGCTGCTTTCCCCATCTCACAATTCCTGCTTATTTTGGACAAATGCGATTTCAGTGATAACTGGTCGAATTTCAAACGAAAGTAGGTAAATAATAACCACGTAGCATCGTCATGTCTCACGAGCTCTACAGTCAGCCATGCTAAGCCTCGTCCACTGGGCCAAAATGGCCATGAATCGTGGTATGGTACGGGCGCAAGCGTAGGCCATTTCTATGTCGTTAAACATGTCGAACTCGTTCTCCCGCGATATGTAAGTGGTTACAAGCGTGCCCTGGTCAAATCTTACTTATCGCTGCAGGTGGTGGAGTTCGACGTGCCAGTTCCACCGCCGTTTAATTTTGCACCTGCCATCGACTCACTTGCATTCGCGCCTCCTTTGGCTCCTTTGATCCCGCCACACCGTTTTGGGGTCGGGAGAGTGTCTGTGATTAAACGTGGAGCCGCTGAAAATCAGGATGTTAAAGGAAGAAAATCCGAATTGAAGACCCAAGGACGTTTACGTATGATTTCCTCGTCTCAGAATAGATAATGTATGTATTGAGGACTTGCAGTAAGTAGGAATGAACTTTGAATGAAACCTTTGCATATGGAACATTTGGTTATCATTTCTTTGGTGGTCACAAAAAGAAGCTCAAACTTCGAGCTATCGTAGCTCGATTTGGGACGATGTGTTATTATAGACTCACTTCGGCCGATTCACATGCCATAACTTGGACTCTCTGACCTCGCATCACGATTCGATTGTGCTTCAAGCTGGTATGATTTTCGATGCGGGCTTGCTTTGTCCAACACGTACTTAACTCGAGTCGATCCTCTCATGTTTCCAGTCGCTTCCAAGACAAGTTCATTTGGAAGCAATATCGCATCTATACATTGTCCCTGAGTTTTGCCGTAATTCCGTACCTTGTGCATATCCAAGACTGCAGGAATTACTTCTTGCTTTTCCAGCTGCCACAAATGTGGGTTCTGGATCGCATTCTCCAATTCAGAATTCTGAGCCCCACTTACAGATGTTGAAGTAGTGGCTCGGCTGGTCATATAGCCTGTGCGACGGGGTCGCCGCACTAATTACCTAGTCTCGTAGCAATCAGGGTCCGATTGTTGGGCGGCTGCCTGATTACGCAATCAGGTGGCTGTGTCCATAGGCATTTCTTTCCTTCGTACCACAATGAATATATGTGAAACAATCTGTGCAGCTTCATGAAGTGAAATGGATGATATCTTCCAGCGAGAATTAAGTGTTTCGGCTAGCCAATACATTAGCTGTAATAATCCCCTCGCTTTTTTCATGTTTTTACGTTTTATTTGGCTTCAAGATGGACCAAAAAAGGGAGGAAGAAAACCGAAAATTTCCGGGTCATTGATATATAAAGTCCTGCCATCACAAGTCAATTCCGGTGCAAGCTGAGAATATGAAGACGCATTTACCTCTAGGGGAAGTATATCACGATCCTGGAGACTGATAAAGCTGAGATTGTTGGAGGTGAATTGAACCAGATAGAGGTGGTCCAGCAGCAACAATGTCCACAACTTCAACAAGATTGACTGAAGTATGAAGGCGTTGATATAACGGATAGGAGACCTGCATGCGCAGATGCGAAAAATATTACACCAGTTGAGCCACCAGCGGTTGAATTTTCCATGGCTCTTCCTGAGCACTCATGCCACATGGCACCGGCAGCATTTTCACCTGTCGACGTCGGGCCCATTGCAAGCGCTTTCTGCAATGAACCGCGGTCATGAGGGGAACTTTGTGCCTTCGTCGTCCTTGAAGATCTTCCTCCTGAAGGGCTGAAGGGCACTGATGTTAAAGAATGTGGGGTGCGGGATACGCAGATGGAGTAACGAGCGTGGGGAAGGAATGTGGTGGGCGCGGATGTGCGCCTTGGTCCCGTCGATGTGCGGGAAGCTAGACAATAATAATTAGCTCTTCACTCAGCCTGGATGTGGCAGAATGTATATTATTGTATGTACCTAGACAATCATAATTACTGGATGGTAAAGTAAGTAAATGAATGCAGCAATTGTAAGTACTTAAAGACGTACGCTCTTCACTCAGCCTGGATGTGGCAGAATGAAGAGCACCGTTGTACGTGGCACTGTATGTACACACCGTAAATTCCAGCCGTCGCGCGTACGCTACGCGCGACTCTCCGTGCTGACTTGCTCCGAATAATTCCGCTAACAACTGAAACATCCAACAAACACGGAATAGGCGAAATGAGGACCCGTGCACTTTCGGACCAGTGGAAGCCGTCCGCACACACACATATATATATATATATATCTGGCCATTGAGAAATACGAACACACGTGATCTTCAAGTGATTGGTAACCAACCATCATGTCTATTTGCCACTGGCTTTGTCGCAACCCAAGCCCAGATGGAGGCCATGTCCCGCGGCGCCTGCAATGACGCCTTCCTCGCGAACTATGGACGCGACCTCGTCTTTGCCCTCAAATGGCGCGCCAGCGTCTTACACAAATACGAGCTCCTGCCGTTGAGCGATCCTCAGTCGGGCGACCATCTTCTGGCCGTCCACTTCTTTCCTTGCCCAAGGGATGCCACCTCCAGTGACATCTTTTTAAGGCATTCTTCCAAGCCTGCGTGACAGCTTGGAGGTTCGACAGAGGCTCGGGTGACGCGTGACCGCAACGAAAATTCGTCCTCGACGGGGGGGTGCGTGACGCGTGACTGTCGATTTGAATGAAAAACCCCAGGATTAGAGGAAGTCAGAGTTGTTGACTCACAGTCATTTCACGGTCAATGGGAGCAATTATGATTCAGTTCTGTGCCCTGAATCAACCGAGAATCCAACGATAACCGTGGCCGACCCGATTCAGAACTCGATTCTGAACTGTAAAACTGTGCTGTCATAAGAATCGGCCCAGAATGAATGAGTTCCTTCTTCAGAGCAAGAACTGCACAACATCGGATCGATTCTGGTACAGTTAATTCTCGCCCCCAAGTTCGAATCTTGAATAGGCTGTGAATCGCCTCAGAATTGAGCACTCTGACTTGCCTTATTACTATTGGCATGGTGGATTAACTGTTGGAATTTTGAGCTGGTCACTCAGGCTTAGGGACGCCGCTGGCATTGAAAGTGTTCGAAAATTCAAAAGGTAATAAGGTCACGCCTTTCAAAATTTCAATGCACTGATTGGTCGCAGGAGAGGCCAAAAATGCCTCTGAGCCCAATCTGGATTGTGTGTTTGGTTCGTATGGGCCATATACTGTCCAAAAATAAATTTCCCCGGGTCTAGTAATTTGGCGAGAACTTTACATCTTGGTGGCAACTTTGTGGTAAGAGTGACAACTTCTTGTCCATTCACAGATGAGCTGTATGGTATGGGCGGAATAGTGTGTCAAAAGGATTTGCTATAACTTCGGAAAAAATCACATCTTTTAGCGGGACAACTTGAACGCGATCGAAAACACCGAAAGGTAATAAGGTCACGCCTTTCAAAATTTCAATGCACTGATTGGTCGCAGGAGAGGCCAAAAATGCCTCTGAGCCCAATCTGGATTGTGTGTTTGGTTCGTATGGGCCATATACTGTCCAAAAATAAATTTCCCCGGGTCTAGTAATTTGGCGAGAACTTTACATCTTGGTGGCAACTTTGTGGTAAGAGTGACAACTTCTTGTCCATTCACAGATGAGCTGTATGGTATGGGCGGAATAGTGTGTCAAAGGATTTGCTATAACTTCGGAAAAAATCACATCTTTTAGCGGGACAACTTGAACGCGATCGAACACCGAACCATTTATTAATGGGTCATCCTCCGGCGAGATTCCCAATGTTGTTTCAACTTTATTTCATATGTTGCCTTGTTACATATTTGATTTCCACACAGCTCACCTAGCTACAATACCAATTTCCTTCTGACTCACCTCCACCTATTTGATATTCTTCACCTATAAAAGCTAGAGTACTTGTGGTAGTTCACTTCACTGGTTTGCCTCGCAAATTACCTCTTGCAAACTTCCGTCTGAGGAAATTTCCCAGATGTGACGAGAGGCTTTGACGACATTCTCTTATTTGCAATAATCCGCCAGCCTGGACCAAAGTTCAAAATTGTGGCGCCCGGCTCAGGCTCGAAATGATGAAGTCCCCAATTTAACGACATTGCGGCTTTTATCTTTAGTCATATGTGAGTGCAGACTCTCCCAGTGCATGGACAAGCTCAGATTTCCGCACTATCGCTTTCAATTTGCTCAATTGACATACTGTACAATTTCCTTCAATTCGGCGGCCACACGTCACGCCCATTTTTTTTTTGTTGCGGCAATAATTTTTTCTCAATATATGGGATTTCTTTTGGATTTTAATTGTATCAAAAATTCGAACTTTGTGCCGAATTGATCGAAATTGTACAGTAAGTTGTGGAACATTGTCACCCAGGTCACGAAATGTGAGATTGCCATCAAACCATGACGCCGTCGCCACGTGGTTAAGCTCAGGGAGAAAATGTTATGGAAAGCATTGTCAGAGCTCTAGAACCCACTTAAGGGCTAACGAAGTGCATAAACAACCACTCATTCATAAGTTTCTCAAATCCAGCTCAGCCGCGGCTCAGCCGCGGCTCAGCCGTGGCTCAAGCGACTGGCTGCGGCTGGCTTATTTTTGCCTTGGCTTGGCCGGCTAGCCGAGCCGAGCCGAGCCACGGAAACACTAGTCCCAAACAAAGGGGAACCGGCATTTCAATTTTGTACAGGGGATGGGGGGGAGGGGGGGTCCAGGGTCGGCCGAAAAAAATTTCTAGGGTATGTTAAGCCAGGGCTCCAAACACCTGTAGAAGCCGTAGAAATGGGTCAAGGAAGTGTTAATCAAACCCAACCTCCAGGAACATTTCTTGTAGGAGCCACTTTGGACTGAAATATACCAGATTCATCTGTTGGGTATCAAAACACGATCTTAGGTCGAGCGCTCAAGACCCGCTCAAAAGGACGCCTGTCGGATCCAGCCTCGCTTTTCCTCCCCACCATCATCCTGCCTCCCCGCGGCGCGCTTCCCTCTCAGTCTGATGCTCAAGTGTCTGCCCTGCCGGGAGTGAGCTTCGGCGGGGCGAACTGGCGAAGGAGCGTCCTTCCCTTCTGCCTCAATACGGACGATTATGACGCGAGCGCGCCGCGAAGTGGCGGGCGAATGAACAGGCCAGCGACGACAACAACCAAAAAGGCGATGTACTGGAGAGAATACGAGGGCGGGGACCCACTACGTTAACCACGGGCGAACTGAGTTATGCAATATTTCCAGATTTGGGAATATTTTGCTTCCCGTTTATTCAGAAGTGGGATGGGTGCAGATTTTTTTGAAGAATTGTGTTTGTCTGCTGAACACAAATATTAACCACGGGCGAACTGAGTTATGCTTTGGGAGTATTTTACTTCCTGTTCATTCAGAAGTGGAATGAGTGCAGATTCTTTTGAGGAATTGTGTTTGTGTGCTTGAAAGGTGTCCTCTGTGTGCTGAACACAAAAATTAACCACGGGTGAACTGAGTTGTGCAATATTTCCAGATTTAGCAGTATTTTGCTTCCTGTTCATTCAGAAGTGGAATGAGTGCAGATTTTTTGTGGGAATTGAGTTCGTCTGCTCGAAGGGTGTCCTCTGTGTGTGGAACACAAAAATTAACCACGGGTGAACTGAGTTGTGCAATATTTCCAGATTTAGCAGTATTTTGCTTCCTGTTCATTCAGAAGTGGAATGAGTGTGCAGACTTTTTGGGGGAATTGTGTTCGTGTGCTTAAAAGGTGTCCGCTGTGTGCTGAACACAGAAATTAACCACAGGTGAACTGAGTTGTGCCAGATTTGGGAGTATTTTGCTTCCTGTTCACCCAGAAGTAGAATGAGTGCAGATTTTTTGGGGGAATTGGGTTCGTGTGCTCGAAAGGTGTCCTCTGTGTGTGGAAACACAAAAATTAACCACGGGCGAACTGAATTGTCCAATATTTCCAGATTTG
This sequence comes from Mycena olivaceomarginata, assembly GCA_029378375.1. Classification (NCBI taxonomy): domain Eukaryota; kingdom Fungi; phylum Basidiomycota; class Agaricomycetes; order Agaricales; family Mycenaceae; genus Mycena; species Mycena olivaceomarginata. The sequence goes on from JARKIC010000398.1 coordinate 223,781, forward strand.
GGAGTATTTTGCTTCCTGTTCATTCAGAAGTGGAATAAATGCAGATTTTTGGGGGGAATTGATTTTGCGTGCTCGAAAGGCATCCTCTGTGTGTGGAACACAAAAATTAACCATGGGCGAACTGAGTTGTGCAATATTTCTATATTGGAAGTATTTTGCTTCTTGTTCATTCATAAGTGGAATGACCACGGATTTTTGGGGAGAATTGGGTTCATGTGCTCGAAAGGTGTTCTCTGTGTGCTGAACACAAAAATTAACTACGGGCGAACTGAGTTGTGCAATATTTCCATATCTGGAAGTGTTCTCCTTCTTGTTCATTCATAAGTGGAATGAGCATGGATTTTTTGGGCTACATCATGAGTATACGATGTGGAAGGAGGAAATTGCACAGAAGCGCTTGGCCTTCATCCAGCGCTATCCCTGCGAGATAGCATGCACCTTGTTTGACTTGATGACGTCAAGCTGTGGGATCATAGTCGGGCGGTTCAATCATGTCAGATTGCGCAATAGCGCCTTCCTCGCCCACGCGTTGTTGGTATCCAGCATTGTTTATCAATCTCCTCCATGGAGTAATTGTATTCATGCTCGACGAGAGCATTACTGCATGCCTCTTCGCGAGTGCTCACCCATGCAGGTTCAGACTGCAGATCAACCACTACAACATAATTGTGTTCAAAATGGGATTACGAAGCATATGATTCAAAATACCATTTCGGGGCATGTGGTTCAAAATGCGAATATCTCGCGGGATCAATTCAAACCTTAAATATGTCTAGTGCTCCCTTATCCCTCCTCCTCTTGGCTGAATTAAACCATTTGATAGTGAGACACAGGGTTCAAAATGGCATTACGAAGCATGTGATTCAAAATGCCATTTCGGGGCATGTGGTTCAAAATACGAATCAAACCATTCAATTGTGTTCAAAATAGCATTACAAAGCATGTGATTCAAAATGCCATTTCGGGGCATGTGGTTCAAGATGCAAATCAAACCATTCAATTGTGTTCAAAATGGCATTACGAAGCATGTGATTCAAAATGCCATTTTGAGGCATGTGGTTCAAAATGCGAATTAAACCATTCAATTGTGTTCAAAATAGCATTATGAAGCATGTGATTCAAAATGCCATTTCGGGCCATGTGGTTCAAAAAATGCGAATCAAACCATTCAATTGTGTGGGCATGGGCAATTCACACGCTCCTGGCAGGCGATCGATTGATCACGCCGTCAGCTGCCCAAAACGGGTGCCCGCCAAAAAGTTCCACAACTTTCGGGAAGAAGAACCATACCAGCAACCCCCATCGGACTTTTGACTAGATTACTTCCCCTATGATTATAAATGTTTTTGTCAGAAAACATTAGTGAATTTGAATCCAGTCTCTCAGATCCTGTTCAAGCGCGTCCTTGCTTCTAATTCTCGTCACCTCAGCAGGAAGACATTCTGTCGATAATGGACAATGTCTTCACGCTCGTGGCCCTCTGAGTACATGCCTTTGGGCTCCTTTTTCCATCGGTATCCCATTTTCTTCATCCAACGCTGAGCGGTTCGGACCGTGATTTTCTTTTTGACACGAAGCCGGGCCTGAAACTCGGGCGTTGCAATATACCATGCAATATCCTTTGTGGTAACCCACTTTCTCAATGATTGCAGATGCATATGGATGTCGCCGGCGAGGTCCTCGTCAGACAGAATGGAGGAATGCCAACGGCCGTACTGATGAGTGGGAACATTCTTGCTGTCCTCGCAAAATTTGATAGACCACTCGCGGATTTTTCGTGCCAGCCAAGTTTTTGAGCCACTCTTTCCACTGGCCGTGGCAACGGTTTCCGAATGAATTGTCCAGCCCTGATATCCGGAGGACTTGTATAGACGCAGAAAGCGAATCATACATTCAAGCCGAGCGCTGGTAACGAGATCCAAATTCGATTTTTGTGTCCACGGCCAATTGCACGTCGGGGATGAAGGATATCTTGTAACTTTTGGATTCCGACGTCAACAGCCGTATTCGTCGGCACTGCACTAGGCAGTTTTCTGCGGTCAGGCCTATCCGGCATAACAAAGCCTCGTTCATGTATGGTGCGCAATCACACGGAACGCCTGAGCTTGTTCGGAGTTCGGTCCACTTTCTTATATGAGCCTGTCTTTTTGTCTTTATTTTCTTGCTATGCGAGTAAAGCCGTAATGTAATTTTGAAGCGGTCAAACCATCGAAAACCTCATAAAAGCTTCAAAGCAAAATTCTGATTGAATCAAAAGCGGGAATTAATTTTTGCGGGTATCTCAAATGACCAGCGGAGTTTCAAAAGGCTTCTCACGGACAGACAGACATAATTTTATCAGTAGGGTGAGGTGATAAAATTACGCAGCCTTTGTCAACATTTCGGAAACTGAGTCAGTTATCACAAAATCATGTATGGATTAACTGCTTAAGTAAGGAGATTTTGCAGCTCTGAGTGCAGACGCAAGACCATGATAAGTATGTTTGCGTCAGGTCATGCTTTTGAAAATGCCCGCCATTTGAATGCACCTCAGGTCACGCTTTTCAAATTGCCAGCCATTTGAATGCACCTCCGGTCACACTTTTCAAAATGGCAGCCCTTTGAATGCACTTCAATTGCACCAGGTCATGCTTTTCAAAATGCCTGCCATTTGAATGCACCTCTATTACATCAGGTCACGCTTTTCAAATTGCCAGCCATTTGAATGCACCTCTGGTCACACTTTTCAAAATGGCAGCCCTTGGAATGCACCTCTATTGTGTCAGGTCACGCCTTTCAAAATGCCCGCCAGTTGAATGCACCTCTATTGTGTCAGGTCACACTTTTCAAAATGCCCGCCATTTGAACGCACCGCTGTCACGTCAGGTCATGCTTTTCAAAATGGCTGCCATTTGAATGCACCTCAGGTCACGCTTTTCAAATTGCCAGCCATTTGAATGCACCTCCAGTCACACTTTTCAAAATGGCAGCCCTTGGAATGCACCTCTATTGCGTCAGGTCACGCCTTTCAAAATGCCCGCCAGTTGAATGCACCTCTATTGCGTCAGGTCACACTTTTCAAAATGCCCGCCATTTGAATGCACCGCTCATCGTGTGTACATCGACTGATAATTGGAAGGTACCATCATGGAATCTGGAGCAGGAAATACACCACCCTGAACGCAAACCCTCGGTCATGGTAAAGCGCGAACTGGGGGATCCGGTCCTATGCCCAGTCCTCTTAAGCTGCGTAAACAACGTCCGCGCATTCGAGAGATCCTTCAACTGGCCATATTTTATTACTTGGGCTTCATCCTTTTCCGCGGCGCTTACCCAAATCTGGAAAAGCAAATTGTATACAGCCGTGATGCTCTCATGAATTCGGCGCGTGACCACGGGTACAAGGACATCGAGGACCGTATCAGGGAGGAAAAAGCTTATGTGGAAGCTCTCGCGACAGTCGTGAGTTTCTTTAGTTTCTTTTACCTCCGAGCTTCATGCTCTCTGCTTCGTTTGAAAAATGCTCCGCAGCTCTTTGGCCGTGTCAGCTCCTTCCGAGGCAATGTCAAAAAATTGCGGCAGCTCTCTTATACGGCCAGTACAAGATTCAAAAGGACTGCTCTGCTCGCATGGCTCAGCTACTAGATGGACAGTCGTACATCTACCCTCAGAAGCCAGGTGTAAGTCGTGATGAATTTTCGCGTATCATTGACTCATGTTTCCTGCTCAGGGCGAAGATCTCGAAACTGGGGGGCGCAAGGTACTTGTTTTGTTGTAATCATTTGGGTTATCTACTCCTTATGGACAAAAGTCATGGACAGTGGTTTTTTTGGGCATATCTCCACAACCAGTGAACATTTTCGCCTTAAACTGGATATGGGACGAACCCTCTGACCTGGACGCACATTTATAGCACGTTGACGGAATCAAAGAGTGCTGATTTACCATCAATACTGCGTGAAAATTGAAAACCACAATTTCCAACTTGGCCCACAATTTTCTTTCGGGAAAATTTAGAAGGTCAGATTGTAGTTTTTGATAATGCAAACAAATCCACAAGTTGAATCATGGTGCAATCTATTTTAGTTCAGGAGCCGTAAGGGTCGCAAAACCGCCAAAATGGCCAAAAACAGCAAAAAGAGGCATTTTGTAGGTCTCATAGCTCCTCAACGACAACAAATTACAGTATGGTTCAAGTTAGGGACTAATTTGTATCATCAAGGACTACAGTCTGGCCATCTAATTTTTCCCCCAAAAAAATTGTGGGCCAAGTTGGAAATTGTGGTTTTCAGTTTCCACGCAGTATTGATGGTAAATCAGCACTATTTGATTCCTTCAACGTGCTAGAAATGTGCGTCCACTTCGGAGGGTTCGTCCCGTATTCAGTTTAAGGCGAAAATGTTCACTGGTTGCAAAGATATGCCCAAAAAACCCACCGTCCATCACTTTTGTCCATAAGGAGTAATCGTTTCACCTGTAGCCTGATCGACCACTCACTACGCAGCCCTTCGAGCACCCCGGAATTCCTGCTACTGCAGGCCATTTTTTCCAAGGACCCCACGCCATCGCCGAGAAATTATCCAACATGTTCAAGACCAACCCCAATGGCAAGAAAGAATGCCCCAAGCCGCAGGTTGCGCTGTCGGGCGCCGCTGTACGTCTCGTGTCTGGTTTTATGCAGTGAGCTGCGCTGACGGCCTTTATTCTCAGGTTCGTAGTGCCATTTCGGACTGGGCATCCGGCGAGTATAAACACACCAGCTTCAATGGTGGGCGCGCTCAGGAAGTGTACAATGTTCTCATAGTGATTCTTGAGACCGTGGAACAGAGGGAACCGGCCAAATACCACCGCTTAATGGAGGAGATGTAGGAAACACTCATGTAAGGCTTCCATTCATTCGAGTGAAAGTGTCGGGATTGATGTAATCTTTTGGCAGTCGTGGTACTGCTCTCGGCGAAGGTTCCATGTCCGCCATAGAGAAGCGCGCTCTCGAGATGCTTGATATTTAATTAGACCCCATATTGATTCCCATAACATGCTCCACTTTACGTTACAATATGACCGTCATAATGAAAATTGGTTTCTTCTATACCTGTGAATGGCAAATACTAGTCGGAAATGTGCATGAAACAAAAGCAGCTAATGGAAACCAATTCTCGCACAGTACATGATAATCCGAGATAATCCTTCGTAATTATCGCCAATTGTCCAAAAATTATTTGGACCTTTGAAATTTGATAATTGGAGGTAATTGATGTATCCGGCCCAATTACAGCCAATTATCGCCAATTGGCCAACTCGGGTTTTCCTGATGTACGTGAAAGTCGATGGAATAATCCGCGCGGTGTTTCAACCGATTTTTCCGGATGCGACAGATTACGTGACCGCGCATCCGAGTCTTTCTGGGTTAATTTTTCTAAAACTTTGGGAGGGCTTTGGTTCAATCCTCCTCGTTAAATTCAACACCTTAAAAAATTGTGGAATCTGTCCGACGGTCGGAATACTCCGAACGTTGTTTCAACGGCTTTTTTCCGATGCGTCGAGAGCAACTGGGAGTTGGGATTGATGGGCAGCGTAGCATGACCGGTAGCATTGATGGTAGCATTTCATCAAACAAATAAGCCAAGGCCATCAACGGCATGGTCCCCTGATTTTCAACCCTCGGAAAACCCACGACATGCTGCGCCGCAATTCCGCCATTGCTATGTTTGCTCGTTTGATTCTCACCATGTCCGAAATTAACTGACTGCGCCCTAAACCATTCTGGGGTCTTTGAGACAAAGAGCTAGGTCAAATCATCCCTACCGACAAGCCTTTTTCATTCAGTACCTGCAGTCGCCGCATTATATAAATCGGCCGTCCACTGTACCTCCTGCGCCACATTTGATCCCCCCTCTTTTCTCGTTCCCACCGGTTCTGTAGTGTTTCAACTTTCTTCGCCCAGCTTTCGGCACCTCCCTTGCAAAGATTCTTCTATCAAGTTCAAGAGTACATGCACCTGCCAAACTGCCCTCTCTCAACACCTCGAATATGTCCAAAATCTCGCGTCAATTCTCGTTAAATTTCTTCGGCGCTTCGGGATTATTAGCCCAAATCAATGGCGGCGCCCAATCTTTTGCCCATTCTACAACTTCTTCACTCGCAGACCTGTCTACTTCTCACTGTTCTTGCGCTTCATGTTCGAATCTAAATCTTTTCAAGACAATGTCGAGGGGTCAGCTTGAATGTGTACTACTTCCAATATTCTCGAAGCATGGATGTTCAATTGCGATACACTGTTCAACTGTTGCTTCCGTTGGAGTGGTCAGAGAGTCCAGAGTCTTTTTTATGCTACTCGGGTTTGATTGTCATCGCCGGAGCGAAACGCGGGTGGGTCTTTTGAACGATATTCTGGGGTGGCCTCAAAATCTCGATGCCTTCCAGCCAGATGGTCCGATAATTGCCACATATCCAATAGCATTCTATGCTCCTGACACAATCCCCCAAATACAGTCTATGGTACCGCCCGATTCGTTTGTGGCCTCAAATTGATCTCCTTGAATCCCACTTTTGATAATTCATTTCACTCTGCTCCATGTCGTGCGTAATCCTGAAATCCGTCCGAACTTGCCTCAAAGGTTGTTACTTCTGTTAAATAAAATCATTTTCACCATTTGTTTCAGATCTTAGTTCCGGAGCGAAGCGGAGGCGCGTCTTGTATGTTCAATGGATGTGTCCCTTCGATTGGAATCATACGGCGCCGGAATTCAGACATAAACGGCTGAGAATGAGTCTTCAGAATATGAAAATCGAGATCTATTAGCAATACACACCGAAATTGGCGACGGCGGCGGCGCAGGCGGGCAACGCGCGGGTCGACGGCGTGGAAACCGATTCGGGGGAAGCAGTTCCTCGGTTCGCAGCACGCTGTGCTTGAATCCGTCCGTAGACGGCTGAGAACAAAGGGTTAGAATATATACAGTTAACTGGCTCATAACGCATACGGCAGTGGACGCCCAAACCCACTGATTGCCCTTATCTACCTCACTTGAGCTAATTAAACTACAATTGCCTCAAGAGTCCGAATTATCCTATACTCAGTGTTAAAATTCTGTTTATATTGGCTATGAGATTGAAGCGAAAATATCAACCAGCGCGACGCACCCAGCTGCAGCATCAACACTAACTTCCAGTTGCTGGGTCAAAATTAATGTACTATCGCACAAGTTGCGCCACAACAGCCGTGAGAGTCGCACTGCGGGATTCTCTTTCTTTCAAGTGAAAATGCCTCAAAAAAAGCACTGGTTGAAAATTTTCACAACAACATCAATGGCCTGTTCGTTCAAAAACCAATTAATTCGCAATAGGTGGTAGCTCGTTCTTAATAGCAAGTGAAGCCTGAACTGAGAGGAGTGTGAGGCAAAACAGTTGAGGTTCAAGGTTTGAGTTTTGGACCAGAAGGGTGGACAGCAAAAGAAAGGAAGAAACCAACGGGTACGGACTGCGGGATTCCACCTTTACCGTCATTTTTGATCGTAAAGTTGGAATCCCGTATTTATGCAGCCTCAACCACGAACAATACTGTGTTTCAGACAGTTGAATACGGGTTACCCGCACTTGTGGTATGCCTTAGCTGGCGGCAACACTAATATTACATTACTATTGTTACCGTTTTGGGTCAGTCAAAGCCGTTCTTCCCGTTCCCGGGGATTTTTCTGGGTTAAATTTCCTGTAACTCTTCGGGAAACGTCGTAGGACATCCGCCACCACTTGCATTTTGAAAATCATGACTGTATTTCCATCGGCTGCCATGACTTCGGCAAACTTCATGTGAGTATGGAACAAGGGAGTTCTGGGAGAAATTCCCATATTTGGACAAAAGCGTAGTAGTCGTGCTCCTTGGGCAGCAGGAAATCGCCGGAACGCTGATATAACGGCGCTCTGAAGTGTAACGACCGGTAGGTCGGACGTGCGGTCAACGCCGACCTCAAATATTTCCAGCAGGCTGTCAATCCTGCTGAACCATTTGTTGGCGGAGTCGATCTTGCAAAATTTGCCAAAGATCGGCTCATCGTCTCTTCCCCTAAAATTGGTCTCGCAGATCTGTGCGCGGCGGTCTTGGGCAAACGACTTGAGGTGGATATCAAATAAATGCCTCGGTTTCAATGAAATATAAACTCACTCCATGAACCCCCAAAAGCACGGTCAATCCTGCGTCGAAACACAAGCCGACTAGATGGAAATGACCCCAAAATTCAGGGCGGTCCACCGGAAGTCCGATCGCTTCAACAAACGGCACCAAAGAAACATTTGCAGGAAATTCCCACGCCCACCTTTGAGGCGCGGTCCCCCGCTGTTGAATTGAATGAATGTTATAGTACAGTAGCTTGGTTTGGTAGTATGAGGCGGTGGACTTTGATTTCAGGAAAAAGAATCATCAAGAGTTTGATTGCCCAATCATCAGAAATCCCGAGCAATCATCAGTATTCCTGATTTCCCCTCTCGCCGACTGTACAGCTTATTGTCTAGTCAAGTCTACATACACTACACCCGATTTACGATCCGACTTTGTTCCTTCACGTACTTTCGGTCTGGAATTCGCTATGTGAATACTTGCCGTATATTTTTGCGGCGTGAACTTGCAGTGTGGTTGGTATCTAGTTGCATGAATTTCATATTTGGTGATCGGTCATCAACGCACGCCGTCGGATCTTTCCGCTCGGGTATATATACCGCTGAGGCATTTTACCGTTCTGTTATGCTCTCACCCCATGCAGCTAGCTAGATTTTCGTATTTTTTATCTTCTCGTTGTGGCTTGCATGGACTTCCCACCCTGCTACATTATCCGTGATGGACTCCGAGGGCTGCTCTCCTCTAGAACATTGTTCTGTAATTGCCTTCGGGCCGAATACACAAGCCTTCAGGTCGAATACCTGTGTATTATTATGCTCTGTAGCGGCCTTTGGCCTCACAGTTTTCTCGGAATTTCCTTCCGTAGCGGCCGCTGGCCTCGAAATTTTTTCGGAACTTCGATTTGTTGAGACTCTTAAACTGGGAATGATCTCGGACTCGGACACTCTAAACGAAGGCAGAAACTAGTATGCACAAAGCCTTTACTGCGTTGGACTCGGAGTCGTGCAGCACATGGGATGAATTCGTTGCCCGGGCCGGGCGAGATCAAACGCCGCTGCCAAGCACACAGCCATCATCAAACACAGCCGCGGCGATCATGATGAACATCCAAGATCACTGTTCTCGATCCTCATCTACATACCACATTTTCCCTCCAATACCTCCAATTGACGTGCCCTAAATATGCTCAGGTGAGTGTACACGGTGTCTACTTCCGCCTACCTATGGCTACGTGCGTCTATGTGTGTCTACGTGCATCTACGTTGGTCTACACGAGTGAACCAACGTAGAACGATGTAGACATGTGTAGACAGAAGTAGACAAGCTATGTCTACATGACGCAGACACACGTAGACACAGGGGTTGATCTACCCTTCGTCTACGGGGGTAGACAGACCCTCTGTCTACATGGGGTCGGAACGCAGTGACTACTTGCATTGAGTTACGCCATTGTACACTATTCCCTCTGCTCCTCCTCTCCCGCTCCCTGCTCCCTGCACTCCCTCTGCGGTTCTCCGACCGTATCATATCTCAAGCAAAGGCATAATATTAGTACATGGGTGTACTCGTCGATTGGCGACTCACCGAGAGACAGTTGTAGCGAAAATTGGTCAATTCACGGATACTCGGCTAAAGCGCAAACTTATTCTAGAGTACGGAATGGGAGCCATTTGCGTTAGTACCTCAATTTCACGATACACAGCACTTGCCAATGCACGGTCTCGTGGACAGACGCTTGCACCGTCTCATCCCCTCCCTTCCCGCAGTCGACCTCTTTGCACCTTCCGGGCGCGCCGAAGATATGGCCGAACCGTTTTGCGCGGGGAAGGCGTCGTATGGTTTTGGAACAAGAACACAATCCATTACGAGTCGTTTGCGACCCGGTGCCGTGCAGGCTATCGGATTGTAATTGTCTATTTGTGACATTTGGCTTTCAAATGTTTTGGGGAGATTTGGGTGGGAAGTAATCTGTGTAGCGTCCAGGGGGGCAAGGATCTGCGGAGAGTCGAATACACTCGGGCGGAATGGGGAAACACCAGATGGCGCAGGGGCTGAGGAGTTTGGGTCCAGGGAAAAAACACGAATATTGGAGGGAGCGCTGTCGCGAAAGGAATTCTCGGGGGAAGAAACCGCCATTTCCTCATCCGAACCAGGGATAAGGGGATAGTTGTGCGTTGCGATAAACGCATCTGAAAGGAAGAAGGACGTGAGATGTCTCCGAGAAAGAAAGAAAAAGAAAAGGTGTCACCTGTGTCCGGATGAAACATTGCTTCCCCTGTCCCACACAAGAGGTCCACCCGTTCCTCAGATAGCTTGGATGTTGGGGATATCATAAACTCCTTGAAGGATAAATGTATGATCTGTATTGCTTCTGTCTCTGGCACATGGATAATAGCATCTAAGCCAAGGAATGCAAGCGCCTTGAGATCTATTGGTTCTAATAGCCTCAAGATTGTGCTGAGGATACTCAAAGAAATGCTGTTTAGGTCGTACAGACCTCGTCATGCACCCCATTTTCTCTTATTAAGCTATTTCCTGCGTGTTTGTTCTGTACTGTAGTTTGATTCCAAATAATTGGCACATTTTTCCATTTCACCGTGACACTAACGATCTCGAGACCTTCCGGAGCGAAGTGGAGGACGGGCTTGTAGTCATCTAACTAACTAGTCGTAATAGGCCATCCTTTTCCCCCGTAAAGACTTCGCGCGAAAGTGTCTGTAGCAAGCAGAAAAACGTTTGACCAGTCGATGCCTTCCTCTTTCGTTCTTCAATTTCTTTTTAGTATTCGGGCTCGTTGACAATGGTTCCAAATTTCTAAGCTCACTGGTCACCCTTGGAGCGCCATTTCCGCCTCCCGGAGCATATGATCCCATCTGACAGTTGGAAACACGACAGTGAACACTCACATGCATAGTCTGAAGCTGCGCTACATATTCTTCAATCCTGCTAAGCGCCTGGTGCAATTCACTTTCCAGGTTGTCGATGAGGTCTTGATCACGCTGCCACTCCGGATTCACGATCAAATCCTCTGCTATTCTCACCTCGTCTTGCGTATCGGGAGATCCGGGCCTGTCAGGATTCGTGGCTGTACTGCGGCGAGGTCCTTCGGGTCGCCTGAATCGAATATCCTCTATCGCAGTAACCAGATGTATGATACAAAATCTCCTCTCCTGAGATGCCCCTGTTAACTGCGTCAGTCTGGAGCGTCCAAGTCATTACCATGTACTACAGTGATGTACCACCACTTGGGACGGTATCACCACTTGGGACGATGGCCATTTTCAGCCTCCCCACTTGTGTTTCATCCTCGGAGTTTTTTCCAATGCAAAGTGATACATCTTAGGTATACTGTAGTATAGTTTGAGGATTATCGAGGGAACGGATCCCATTGAAATTCAGCATCACCATCAAAAGTGCCGAAAACATGAAATGATTTGATGTGCATTTTCGGATTTGTGCAGGAAATTATTCAATTAATGGTCTGTAAGTTGGTATACTTCAGTTTCCAATGTACATCCTCCACCTGGGGCAATTTCAATGTGACCAAGTGCTTCTATCTATTACAAAAGGTGGATTTCGCTGGGGAACTCTATATGGGGTATGTCACATCACATTCCCAATTCAGTCTATCACCGAGCCCGGGTGGTTGAAACCAAAACTCACAGACTACGAGATTGAGGTACTGCTACCCAGACCCAAAAAAACATCCAAGATGAGCAGGACGAGGACGAGGCGGAGAATAGCGTCCATGGGTCCCAAAGTGGGGGTGGATTAGCCGATGATTAGATCAAATAACCAATGATTGTGACGCCGTCCCAAGTGGTGGTAAATGATTGATAAGAGAATTTTTGCTTGATCCTGCTCGATATCGGCCAGTCCCGCCCCATTTTCTCAGAATTATCACACAGAATACAGATTTGATACCAAAGATGTGTTTGGCCAGGTCAAATTGGCTGCCGGAGCCCGCCTCAATTACTCCGAGATCAATCTTTATTTGGCTGTCCAAAAAGGTGGTACATTACTGTAACTGCATCAAAAGTAATGCCGCCAGTACTTTGACTCGCTCTTCTTCGGAGACTTCGCCAAGGAAAGTAATAAGACCCCTTGCGATTTCTGCTGGAGATGCATTCGCCATTTGAGCCCCTGACATAGCGCTGAGCTGACCGGCAGCACTGTAACTCACTGTTCAGCTAGCCTTGAATACTATATAGAAATGTGCGGAGGGCATTGGCCGGACTTCCGCGATAAGGTAGACTAATGCAAGGACATCCTCAAATACACCCGGAAATAGTGTTGTTCTGGTTCTGGGCGTGGGTTTCATGACATGGGGACAGCTCAAAGAGCGGTGGAACTCTAGGAATACTGATATTGGTGGGTGCTTATTTCTATTCCTTCGATTGCTGGCAAAGTAATGCGTGGAACTCCGCATCGGTTAATTTGAGCGTGAAGTGATGGAATATATTCCAGTACATAAACAAGGGAATTCAAGCTTACACCCGGAACTTTGGTGGCTGTGCCGTGTGCACGCCTTCCTACCAGATTAATGACCATACTTCTTGTATGGTGTCTTGAACTCTGTCTGTTAGAATGCTTCCTCTGTATTTTTTACAGCTAATCCGGAAAGTAATGAGAATAGCCGAATTTTTTTTTCCGCTTGACGCAAAAGGCAATTCCTAAATAGTAACTCCTGGCCCGATCAATTCTTCTTCGCTTCGAGTCTGCTACCTCATACCTTCGTCTTTTGCCTCCTTCTGGCGCTCTCCCCAATGGCAGACGACGACGTCTATGAGATCTCGGATTCCGAAAGCGTCAACGACGGCGTTGCGGACAATGATTGTAGATGCCAAATGGTGGCAAAGAATCCTGAATGTAAGCAAACCAGGTTTTCCATGTCGCCTTTTGACTCATGGACTCTTCTACTAGTAGGTACATCGCAAATTCGTGGTCGGACCACCAAGTGACAACACATATACAACCTGATTCAGATGCGAGCAATACCGAAGCTTATGTGACCGACTTTGTCAAGGTGCGGCTGTGTTATTGCGCCTGCTACCAGACCTTCTACCCTCCATACTAGACGTATGGCAACGAATATGCTCGGTGCTTCAAACTCACCCTGCCCTTACTGGACCGAGTTAGACGCACTATATAGTGGACTGATTAACAAGGCAACTGGAGAAAATGTCGTGCATCTCGGAAGGCAGAAGAAATCGCGCACTACCTCCAGCGCACAAGTACCCCTCAAGCCTATCTCTGGCTCAACTTCGTCTGATGTTGAAGTCCCAATAGAAGCAGCTGGCCGTAGTGTGTTTGATGATGAACTCGATGTGGTACGTAATGATACTTTCGCCCTCGTTTTCTCACTCGTTCTGCCCAGGGACCTATTTTGCATGAGACCGGGAACAACAGAGAGCGTGTTGACGATGGGAGCGTAAACGGGAACATTTCAAAGAGCGCGCTCAAGCGCCGACATTCCGAATATGGGGGTGTCGCTCGTCGGAATGCGGAGGCTGGCATGCAAATCTCCCGCGCCCTCGACCACCTCTCTGTCGTCATCGCTCAGCCAATCTTGACCTCCGAGGACCTCAGTCACGTCAATGAGGTCGTAGCAATTCTCAAGGACGCAAGCCTGCTGCCGGACGACCCTCGTGGAAGGCTTTACCGGGCTGTTTCCGCGGCTCTCAGTCGTGACGCCACTCTTGCGCGTGTCTTCATCCTAGAGCAGGACAGAACCCGCCGTATTGGTATTCTTGAAGGTATTTTGGAGGACGCCGGCTTGCTGGTATAGAAATAGGCGTGCGCCTCGGTATCTGCACGACTTGATTCTTTTATCGCACATATTAGATCGTCGACATTGTTTGGACTTTATTTCAGTCCTCCGTTGTTCTGTTACCATTCATCATACTGTACCACTGGACCGGACAAGTTGGCTCGAGAAGATTTTGGAGGATGCTAGTTGAATGGGTGTTTTCCGTTTGTGTCTGTGGGAATGAGATACTCAATATACATACACGTAAATATTTGGTTCCGGATCTCGGCATTGGATTTAATTACCTGCGTTCCTTCTGCAATCGTTCACCATCGACAGACACCATTGTTAATAAAATTTGGAGCACAAAGAATCAATGATCATGTAACTTTAACATTATTGCAGGTCTGGGTGATCACGGACATAAACGGTCCACATAGCATTAGCTATCCGATCTCGGTGTGCATCGGCCTCTTTTCTTCTCCGGGGTCTCGATGGCGTAAACAATTCCCACCTCCATGTCAGCCCCCCCTGCAAAAAATGGATTGCCTTCCACGTCGTACTCGTCGTCTTCTCCCATGTTGTTGATAGGCGAGTGAAGGCGCAGGAAATTGTGGAGAGCTGCCGCTGCTCCAACGATCAGAGCCTGTTGCTCATAGGTGAATTCGGGCCTTGAGACAAGGAAGATGAAATTGTCGCTTGAGGACACCGAAGCTTCGTTCGATGACATTTCGCAGCTGGGCATGGCGGAGGTTGAACAGCTCTTCCGGTGTTCGAGGACTACATTCACGAGCGAGATCAGTGTACATCATCATGGGCGAATGTCTCATTACCGCTGGTTTCCACTTTTCCACTCCTTCAAATGATAACGGACAGTGCGGTAGGGAGTGAGCAACATATCACAGTTTGGGAACCCAGCATCACCGAGATAATAGCAAGCCAGCAGGCAACGAAAATCCGTTTCTCCGCGCTCGATCATACAGAAGTCCATCAGCAGCTGTACCCTCATATCCTGGAATGATATGGAGGAAGCACATGTCAAAATCGCAGGTAGCAATGACATTCTGGGTTATTTCTCCGTGTCGATTACGATTAGCGCACGAAGTCTTTTTCGAGGACGTAGGCAAGGAGTGGACGCATCCGTAGCACCACGACAATATTTGAAAAATGGATACCAGCGCGGATTTGACTGAATTTTCTCCGGCGTCGCGTTTTTGGGATCTTGAACATACTTGTCAAGAAGGCCGCAGTGGACATGCGCAATATCTTGTCAATATATCTGCCACCCTCAAGCATCAGTCCACGATAGCGCGATAGAACTCCTGGAGCACACACCGACTAATGGTATCCCCAGAGCGCTGGAACCTTTCCTGCAATTCTCTTTGGCTGCTACCATGCACCATCCAATAGACAAATATTGCAAGCTGTTCTTGTGAAGAGACGAATCGGCTGTCTGCGAGCCCTCCAATGGCGGCCAATTCTGCCCATAGCAGTGAGAACTCCAACGCGGACATTCCGAGCTCTCTGCGACACCGATCTGGATGCCCAAGCAGTACCTCATCAAGCCAAGCTCTTCCGGTGAGAATAGAGGTGTGCATCGGCCGCGGTAGAGGTCTTTCCAGTCCTAGAAGAGCCGTACCGAAAAATGCTACGGCAACAACAGCACTATGGATAGCAGCGCGTCGTCTCCGAATACATGACATGCGAATGCGCGCTTGGTCGGCATGGGAGCGGTTGCGAGGAGTCGCGTAGACGCCATATGAGCACAGATGGAAACGTGAAAGGACACCCCGTGACTTATCATATGGGTTTCCTCTTTGTCGCTCGGCATAACTTTAACTTCAGCGTCGTTCTATGATGCTCTTGTCGCGGTTTCGGCCTTCTTCTGGGCGTTCGGGGACATGAGACACAGAGAGCAAGAGGCAAAAAGAATGTGAATGTGGCAATGTGCATACGTGACGGTCACTGAGGTTACGGTGACACCCGGATCTTGAGTAGATCACCGCCACAAACGTCATCCGTCAAACCGTCACGAGATGCCAAAATCCAACCAAAATCGCAACCCGAAATCACGGATCAATGCAGCGATGGTGCAAAGACAGTTCGGGCTTGGTTTGGGCGCAATTCCACCCAATCCGGCCCAATTTCGCTAGGTTTCCGCTCCCCGTGCCCGCGTTGGGTGACACTATATATAGCCATATTGCGCCAGAGCCCGCGGCCCTTATGTTGGATCTTATCCGATACAAGCGGTCGCCGGCGCTTTGCGCCGGCTCCCACTTGCTCAGTTTATTTGTTTGTAACTTTTTGTAGAGCAATCTAAGAAAGTTGTTTGAAATGCTCTGCAATCTGCAGAGTCAGAAATGTGGTAAAGCTGAAGTAAACGGTGATTCTGATTGCAACTCTAATGATTATTACATGCGAAGCCGAGGAGGGCAAACAGTTTATAAAGCCCCCCCAAAACATGATCCACACAAAGCGGCATTTCATTTAATGAGCTAGTCATCAAGTGTTCGCAGCTCGGCATGCGTGCAGGGCTGAATATAATGATTTCATGCATGCCGGCCGGCCGGATGGCGCCCATGCCTATTTGATAGCGCTGATCTGCCGTGCTGTGGTCATGCGGCGCAATTTAACCATACGGAGATATGGCTTCGGTCGGACAGAAAGCTCAATTTTATAAAAAGGGTGACGCCGGTTCTAAAATTGGATTCTAAGTGGATTCTAACGCGATTCTAGTGCACCCGATCAGGCCCTTACTGGAATGGAACACGTCTGCACTCCAACGCCCCAAAACCCCAAAATCTGAACTAATGAACCGTGTGAGAGTGCAGATGAAAAATATAAATATGTCAGGGCCCTCCGCATGTACAGCGCGAATCGAATGAGCCTAATCCCAGGGAAGACGGAGTTGCCATCCCAAATACGCCAAATTTTCAAGACTGACTGACATTCATACCTTTGATTCCCGCCGCTTCCGAAGGCAATCCGATCAAAACTGAGGGAGGAAGTCCCCAATTTGAACATCTAGTACAGTTTGAACGTTGAATCTTTGCCATCAGCTCCGGCATCACTTGCCGAGAAACCGCAGGATCAGTTGCCTCGACCGAAGTGGGGGGCCGTGAAGCGGCCCCTCGCACTCTTGTGTATTTAAGCATATACTCTGGCATTTTGGGGGACGTGAAATGCCTGCATTTTGAGCAGTGTGACCCAATGCAAATTGTATTTTAAGCATGCACTCTGGCATTTTGCAATACGCATGATGATTGGCCTGTACACGATTTATCTGAGATATGTACTAGAGTCTAGCTCAACCGTCCCCTTATACTGTACATATCTTCTTGGGCCTCTCGGCTTTATGCCGGGAGTCGCCGTTTCGCTAATTTATGAGTACGCCGGAATTAGAGTTTCTGTAGCCCGAAGATTTCATCAGATTGGCCTTCCTCTTGCGCAACCTTTGGATTTCATGCTTTTCTCGCGGATTCACGACTCGGATATGTTCCGCCCTGGAACCGGTGAATTGAATTCCCTTGCGGAATTGATTGGCACGATGTACTGCGTGGATTCAGAGGACCAGATGCGTCAGACGAGTGCTTCAGAAGTGGAGATTAAGTTGGAAATCTTTGGCAACGGCCATACCAAGATGCCACGAGAACCTGCGGTTGGAATGTGTGCGCTCAAACCAGATTTTTGCTCGACATGCATGCACAATTAATATGACATGGATTGGGCCTCTGCGAGGCGGGAGGCTGAACCTTGGGGGCCGCATTTTTTCACAGCAACCCCCAAATGAAGGTGGTCATGGTAGGACTACGATGAGATATTTCCCATAGATTCAGTACTTGGCTTCTACAACGAATCTATTGACAGAATATAGGTAGGTAGGTAGGTAAAGGATCACCGTGAGGACGGCAGGTAGCAAAGACGGCAGAGCATCCAGAGAAAATGATATTGCAGGCTGAGACAGCTTGTATTAGACAACTGCCATGGGCAAATGGATGATGGTGATATGTGCGGGAAGTCAAATGTATTGACTATCGAGACGAGGGTCACAATTATAAAAGTCGATAAATTTTGAGGTTGGTTGGTGCAACAGGATTGCCTAAAGAACGAGTCTAAAAAGGATATTTTAGGACTCGTAATGAAGTCGATAATACCAGATAAACCCTAACATAGTGGTCAATAAAATGTATATATAATTAGCATGAATACCGTACACCGTCGAACGGTCTTGGTTGCGTCAATAGATGTGTCACCTCGCATCAGACTGTAGAGTGATCTGAACTGCTAGCCCAGGTATGTCCTTTCTTTTGCGGATTCGGGCTCGGTGGACTGAGGCTCCCCGCGGTGCTGGGAAATGGTGTGTGTCGTTTTCGAGTACCAAGGAGAAGCATGCACAGCTGGATTTCGACACCTGTCAGCGACGGCGGGCTTAATCCAGCCAGCAGAGCTTCAGACTTCAATACGAGCACTTGAATGAAGGAACAGAAGTTCCAGTGTCGCTTCCATGGGTTAAATCGGGAGGGAATAATTCTGAAGATTTAGACGAACGCAACGCAGATGGTATTTCCGAAAATAACTACCAGAGATTTGGATTGCTAATTCTCACTGTATATCCTGGTTGGTAATTCAGAGATATGCATGATATATCAGCTTAGAGATACATGCTAATGCAGTAGCAGGGCCCAGCTAGTATCCAACCTGCCATTGCCACCATCACGTTGGCGAGGGCGGGCTGATAAATCGCCCGTTTGGGCCATGACCTTCGAGCCATTTACTAATTGGGTAACTTTGGCAAATATGCGAGAAAATGTACTAGAATACAAGGAAATTGTAAATAATCATTCTGGTTACCAAGTAAATACGTCGCTATAGCGTCCCTTCCCGTAGCCCATGTCCTGAGGCCGGCCCGCATCCTCCCGCCGCGGCCACGAGCTACGCTGTCATTCGGATGCAGAATATTGAGCCTGGGCATGGGCAGGGAGGGTGTGCCGTGAGCGTACGCTCGTCCACACGTAGTGAGAGCAATTGCCGGCCGGGATCGTGCAGGTTAGGTGGGAGCGCGGGCTGCGGGACCGACGCGTCGCCGTGTGCGTGTCGTCCAAACACGGGATCGTGCTGTGCATGAACTCGAGTAGATGGTGTGAGGGCGA
Source organism: Mycena olivaceomarginata (assembly GCA_029378375.1). Lineage (NCBI taxonomy): Eukaryota > Fungi > Basidiomycota > Agaricomycetes > Agaricales > Mycenaceae > Mycena > Mycena olivaceomarginata. The sequence goes on from JARKIC010000398.1 coordinate 242,772, forward strand.
CTCGGAGGTTAGGTGAGAGCGCGCGGGCTGCGGGACCGACACCCGCGCCGCCGTGTGTCGTCCGAACGCGGGATCGCACCGTGTCGTCCAAACGCGGGATCGGGGGTGCCGTGCACGAGCTCCAGGGTGGGAGCGCGCGGGTTGCGGGACCGACGCCAGCGCCGCCGTGTGTCGTCCAAGCGCGGGATCGGGGTGCCTTGCGCGAGCTCGAGGATGGGAGTGCGCGGGCTGCAGGACCGACGCCTACGCCGCCGTGTGTCGTCCGAACGCGGGATCGCGCCGTGTGTCGTCCAAGCGCGAGATCGGGGTGCTGTGCGCGAGCTCGAGGGTGGAAGCGCGCGGGCTGCGGGACCGATGCCCGCGCCGCTGTGTGTCGTCCGAACGCAGGATCGGGGTGCCATGCACGAGCTCGAGTAGATGGTGTGAGGGCGACTCGGAGATCGTAGATGCTGGGGTCGGAGCTGGATGTGCCTGCATGGTTTGTATCCACAAATGACCTCCACGGGTTTCAGGCCCCAAGCTGCAGGAATGACACACCCGCTATCGTTCCAGTGCAGGATCGACCTCGGACACAGTCACGTCGTGGACGTCACGCTCGAGTACATAGGTGGTGGGAGACGAGAGCGGGAGTGGGAGCAAGATGGGCTTGAGCATCGTGCGTGGACACTGCACGTAGAGCTCGCGCTGCTCTGAAACCGCGCGGGCTCTGGCGCGACATTCAGCGGCGCAGATTTTGCAGTGCCGAGCGGCTCGTGTTCCGTTCCCGGCGTGCGCGCTGGATGTGTTCGCAGGACGCGTGCGACGAGCACCCCAATCCAGGAACGGTGTCGGTGCTCCCGGTGCATCCGCATCCACACTGCGTGGCAGTACGCCGATGCCCAGGCGCTGGGGCGCTGTCCCGACCACGGCGGCATCACAGGGTGCTGCACGGAGCGCATGTGGAAATACCCACCGCATCTGGGGTGGTGCCAGTGGCGCGCCGGAGAAGGCGCGCGCGCATGAGTGACGTGGCACCCGAAAAATGATTTTTGCGGCAAAAACTGAGCCAAATCCACAAGTGAGCATTCGGGAATACCAGATACATGTGGGACGCACGAAGAACCCCGAAAAACTCGATTCCCTGGCCATTTGGTGCATGAGACTGTCGAATGCCACCATTCCACCCAAAAAGACAGTATTTTAAGCCCTACATCGGTCCCAGATTCAAAAGGAGGGTGGAAAACCCATCGTTTAGGTCTTGCGAAGGATGCAGACGATAAGAAGGCAGGTTGGTCGATGTATTGTAGGTTTGCGAGCCAACTGTGAGCCAGGGATATGGCGGAAAGCGTCCTTGAGGTCTAACTTGACCATCAAGGAACCTCGGCCGGAAAGGCGGAGGTCAGAGACGGCTCGTTCAAAACATATCATACGAAATGTGAACTTCAACGTCGGGAATGCCGTCATTGACGGAGGAGCCACACGGCCAGGAGAGGTGGTTGATCATGCGAAGCTTGCCAGGCTTGCGCTTGTGCTCAACAACACCCAAAGGTGAACAACGCAGTGCGGGGAGAGTTGGGAGTGCAAAGGGACTAGCAGCGGCACCCTTTGCGGTTAGCGTAGACAACGCGTCGGACAGGAACTGGCTGTGCTCCCGAGCAGACTTGAGATTCTTGACCGGCTGACTGAGCTCAGGGCCAGAGAATCCAATGTGGCACCCGAACTCAATTATTTGGAGCAATGATGATACAGGTCCGGTTGGGATAATCCTTTAAGTAAAAATCCCAAGCACTCCGATTGAGAGATGAGGAGACGCGCGGTTGGCCGTGATTAGGGGGTAGAGAGGCATTACAACGGGGAGAGGTATTAGGGCGCAGCGGTGGCAGGGAGAGGGAATGGAACAGGAACTGGTATGGGAGGCGGGACTGGAAAACAGAAGGTGGCCGAGACGGGGTTGAAGTGACGGGAGGAAAAGCCGGAGACTGCTGGCTAGAGCGAGCGAGCCGAGCAGCATGGGCGCGAGCTCGACGGCTCGTGCCGAGGACCTAGGGCCTCTTTGCCAGTGGGCAAGCAGAGCTCGGGTGGTCCCCTTCGCACGTACGGCAGACATGCCGACGCTTGGACGGGCAGGGTGACAACTTGCAAATCCCATTATTCCAGTCATAGAAGACTTGCTGCTCCACCGGCAGCGAAGGCGTCTTCTTTGCCTTAGAAGACGGAGCCTTGGTGAACGACTGGATGGTCGCCGATGGTGGGGGAAGGGGGTGCATGTACACAATGCGCGAGAGCAGGTTGTGGTCAGGGCGAGCCCAGCCGGAATAATCACCAGACTTCATGTCCCAGAGACGAATGGTGTGGAATTCGACGTGGTAGATCACCACGGCGGACCACTTGTACTGCTGGTGGAGCTCAGTGAGGTGCGAGACATAATCCGCGAGGGAGCGGGTGATCGCAAAGACCTCCCAGGGCTTTCCGGACGATGCAGCGAATGCACCGAGCACCTCGAAGTATTTGAGCAGCGGGCGAAGAAGGGCGTGGAAGGATGGGAAATGTTTGAGGGCGAGGGTGTGCTCGCTGGATGGGGCGGGGCGACATAGTCCTGTCGAGCGGCAAGTGGTGACAGCAGGCGCGGCAGGTCCAACGGGGTGAAAGTGTGCGAGACGATGTCCAAGATGAAACCTTTCAGCGGTACAGAGGTACAAAGAGGTATGAGTTTTGAGAGCTCTGATACCTATATATTTTCCTTACTCCCCCCCCCCTCTCTTCTAGGTCTTCCGCCACCCCGCCCTCGGCCTGCGGAATGACTGCTTGCCCAAGATCATCAGTCGCGAGCTGCAAGAGCGCCAAGATTATGCTCGACCCCGTCACAGGCGTGAGTCGGGGGTATGGGTTTGTGCGGTGTGTTTCTTCCTTCGTGCTTTCATTCTTCGCACATACATGAGCGGGGATATACGGGAACGCGGCGTGATATAAGTGGGGAGGAACCCCAGGTGATCTCCAGAGTCCGCGCCTTCCATGTCATCGACGACCCTCCTCCCTATCATCTTCCTACTTCTGAGCAGTATGAGCGCAGTATTGACTCCTTCCTTTGGTGCAGATTTACGGACGAAGCGGACCAGCAGCGCTCGCTGATTGAGTTCCCTTCTCGTTCTTTCGTTCTCCTAAGTTTTGTATCCACGTCAACAGTGGATCGTCTGATAAATTTCTCGGGACACATCGGTGGCAAGGGAAACCGCTTCTGTCGCAAATGTGAAGTCGGAGGGACCCAGAAGGAGAAATCCACCGATGAGAGCTGCCACGCTCTTTTCGAGGCAGGAATTCATTTCAGATTTCAATCATTTCATTCTCATTCCTTCTAAGGGCCGGAACACCTCGGACAAAGGAAAAAATTGTGGCACAAGTAAAACTCGCCTGCGCCGGTGTCATTAAGCCCATCAAGGACCCGCAAACTCAGACTGGAGTCAAAGATATGTATACGCAGTACTGGATAGACCATCTCCTCTCCCGATTCAACTCGGGGGGTGTGGCCATCACGTGGTGTGGCAGGAACTCGCAATTATGTATTGTCATTGGAATTGCTTATTGTAATTTCTGGTTCGCCAGAATCTAATTAGATGAAGAAATTTCAGTTCTGCTTGCATTCAGGGCAATTTCCTCTGAAACCCAAACCTCATTGGAACGTGTTCCACCGTTGTAAAAATCGGCACTATCAACAGGTCCAAATTGTATTTGTGCCCTCTGTTGTCCTGCTCCCAGGTCCGTCATTACGGTTCAGGATCAGTTCAGGTGACATCACATTCACTTTGGCTCTGTCCAAGTTTGAGATTCAAGTCGAACCAATTTGCCACCACTACCAAGGAAAGAAAGCTGCCCAGTCTTGCCAAGAATTTTGTTGGAGCTCAGAAGACAGTTGGAGGACAAAGATAGACATGTTGCCAATGCCCCCATCATCGACGACGGGCTCGGCTATTTCGCCAACCGAGCGCTGTACAAGGAATATCTGTTGTTCGCAGGCCCTTCACGCGCTTCGTGTTGGACATGAACATCGCTTGAAAGCCGGAACAGCTTGAGATCTCCTCCTCGGCGACATGGTTATGCAGGTGTCGGCGGTGTTACCTGCGCCCGCCATAATATGTGGCGCCCTAACGGAATTGGAGATCTCCAGCGCGGGGAACGGTAAGCGATCCGCCATTTGATTGGCTTATCTCTCACATGAATTCCCAGGTATTGTAATATGGACTTCATCCTGTTTTCGTCGCTGTTGAACACAATGGTCTTTTACTTGGTCCTCTCCTACGACATTGTGTGTCAGGACAAGAAGTCTTTCTGGCAACGGATGAAAGGCCTACCTGCAATGTTTCACCTCGACATGTCGCGCGTTACGGTATTATTCAAAGTCCCGAATTTCCACATGCTCGGGCGCAAGTTGCCGTGCCACTCGCCGTTCTCTTTCCATTGGATGTGGGGTGCCGGGATGACAAATGGGGAGGATGCAGAGCAGAATTGGGAGTTCACGAACGGCGCAGCGGGTTCCACAAAGATGATGGGGCCGCTGAACGTTTCAAGTTTTTCAGTGAAAAAATTGGTGAAAAATGTTCGGGATTTTTCACACAAGTCTTTCACTGAAAAAACTAATGAAAAATTCAAAAAGGTTTTCAACACTTTTGTATTTCAAGGTGAAAATTTTGAAATAAAATGGAAAAGTGCTGAAAAGCTTTTGAATTTTTCATCCATTTTTGCAGTGAAAAATCTCTGAAAAATGTAAAACATTTTTCACCAATATTTACACTGAAAAACTTGAAAATTCTCCACCAGTGCTAGAAAATTCTGAGCTTGACTGCTGACAAAGACGAAGATTCACATACTTATTGTCTTGCTCAAATTTGGTCTGCACTCAGAGCTGCAGAAAATACATGCACTGGCGGTGGTTTTGTGACAACTGATTCAGTTTCCGAAATCATATCCGACAAAAGGCTTCACACAGGCGTAATTTTATAAGGATAGAGATACTGGCAAAAATGAATTGCAGGCATTGAGGGCTGTTGGCCAAATCACATCAATTAGAATTTTGCTATAAATCTTTCATGAGGTTTTCGATGGTTTGGCCCATACTTTACTTGAATCATTGCCTCACAAAAAAAAAAAAAAAACCCCTTTTTTTTTTTCAAAACTCAACCACACTATATGATATGCAACACTCAGCTGCCACTACTTCATGCTTGAAATTTTGTGGCCCCAATCTACTATCCCTCTAGCAAAAGTGTTTCTTTTGAGTGCGCACAGATCTGTTAGAGGGATTTCAATTTAAATCAAGACTGAGTGAGCTGAAAAATATTTCTGGGATGATTTGGCCACATGCGGGTGAGAAAGTGAAAAAAGCGGACACGCTAAAAATTTTCTCCGGCCCCTAATTTTTGGTCGCAGCTGGTGATGCGCACCATAACCAAATTTAACATTATTTTCATTACGACCATTTTGGTGTATCTAAGTACAAAACACACAAAATGACGACATTGCTTGGCACATTTCCCTCAACCTCATCATCGTCAGTCATCGATACCACTGTACATCTCCTTTGCATAGCAAATTATGTCTCTCCATTGTCCAACTGATTTTATTAGCTGTTTTCTTTTGCAAACAGCTGTAAATCCGGGGTTTTTTTACATTTTTGAATTTCTGTGATCAATCAAGGGGGAGGGGGACCGCTCCGCGGTCCCCCGAGCACTTGTATTTATTAGAATATTGTCGCCAGACTTGTATTTTATCTCCGTATTTCTAAGATTAAGCCTGTCTGTCCGAAGCTTTTTAAGCTCCGCTCAATCTCTGCTGATGCCGTCTTGCCCGGCAGCTCGACGTGATTGTCAGGCTCCCGAGTTTGCCGGCCTACAGTTCGCCTTGGCCGGCACCACGTCACCAATTTGGCAGACACTGCCTTGGCGCTAGCATTGACAGATGGCTCCCACGCAACGAAACAAAGGCGCCGCGCGTGCCTATAAAAGTGTACACAATGCCAAACTCCACTTAAACACTCATTCAAGTGCCAGTTTGCTGGGGCTGGTGATTGGCATAATGTGTACACTGTTATAGGCGCGCACAAACTTGAGCATTACCCTTTTATAGGCGCTGTGGACTAAATTATTGGCACTGGTTTGGCACTTGAATGTCAGTGTTAAACTTTCTGAGACATTTTAACCGCAGTTTTGTGGACTTTAATTGTATCGGCGCTGATGAGCTGTGACGTGTCTAGGTCCTTCTTCCATTTCTGGAATCCTTCACCACCTTACGTAACGATAATTCGCAAAACGGTGTGCACCATGTTCTCGATGAAAAACTGGGTCTCGGCTTCATTGAAAGTGATGTCGTCAATGTCAAGCCTACGGGCGGTAAGGATGGATTTGTCGAGTTCTGAAGTATAAAGGTGTTCCAGTTTTGCGTTGTGCAAAGGTATGACTGTGGTGCATTTGCCTACACATTCATTTTAATTGATGTGTAGGTCAACAGGAGGTGTCTCGTCAGAATACATCGGTAGCGGCGGCAAGCGCCGGTCCCCCACTCTGATGTTTGAATTGTATCTCGTCAACGTGGTGGAAAATCGAGCTGATGGTGGAATGGCAGCCAAGTTGTATGATCTGAGGCGGTTACCAAAGCGAAATCACCTCCAATCATCGTTCGAACGAGGAAGGGCAACCCCGCCATTCCAAGGGTGATCAAAAATCGGTCGGTTGACAGATAATCTTGGGTCAGAATGGAGGGAACGCCCTGAGGGGTTTCTGGCCAAAAGCAAGCCATTGGAATGCCCGATTTTTCGGAGCTTCCATACCCGGCTAAACCACGCTTGCCGGCGGACTTTCAAACCGCCGAAATTCGCCGACAATAATCACTCGATTATCCGTTCTTTAACGAGATGGTACAAATCCTGTGCTATTTCCCCATATATATCATCTCCTTTGCCGTTCCTCAGCCTTTCTGCTCTGCCTAACTCCTTTAGTTCATTGTATATTTCCACACTTCTGGACCCATGATCAACCACGCACTGGCTTCCGGTTCTTTCCGAACTGTGCAAAAACGACTGCGAACTGTCAAACCCTACCCCGATCGGGACCACTGAACGGTCGAACCGAGTCTCGTGGATTCACCATCACCCAAATCTACATAATATTCTCACTGCAGCCTGGCACGTTCATTATACTACGGCGGCGTAGACAACCCTTATCTACCGTTTCTTTAAAAAAAATCAACGGCTTTCATTTCGCACTCTTTGGTTTCATCCCCTTGCAAAGTTCTCTTTCACTGCATGACATAGCTCACTGTTTATTTACACCAGTTCCACCCCATTCGTAATATCGATCCCACGGAGCCCGAAATTTCAGATCACAAAAGCTGTGGAATAGAAGCCAAATTCGGACTGTTCAGGATACCGGCCAGCCCGATTAACCGTTCTTTAACGATTACCTCGGCGTGTCATTGTACATGTTTGCGCACATCCTCATCTGGCTTATCCCCTTCCTTCCGCCTCTCTCATCGAGTCGACCTCGACCTCATATCCTGGCGTCAAAATTCCTCTATGCAGTTCAATTCACACTTGGAAACCCCATGCGGCGCAACAGCTGACCGACCGCAGCCTTTCTTTGACAAGATGCTGTCCAAGGCTGTTCATCGCTGCTGTTGCTGCCTCCAGCGCAGCTCAAAGATCGTTATCAGGCCGGGAGGCCACGTAGTCTTCCCGAATACACATATAAATGCATTCCCTTCGCTCGGACGACGAACAATCCCCTCCCTCACCCCTTAATATCCTGCCTGTCCTCAAATTTGATCAACACTGGAAATTGCAACCATTCTTCCTGGCATCAAGTCACGCAATGATTTCTCGTCGCTTCTTCCTTTCTCTGAGGATCTGATATTGATTCAAGCTGCTTTGATAATTCTGGAGCACTTTCTCGCCGGCGCTTTCCTTAACTCAGTCTCAGGAAAATTTTCTCGGGTGGGATTATAGCATCACTCTGTTTGCATACCATTCGCCTGAAAATGCTGAGCTCGTGTGCGGCGGCCGATCCAGCTTTCATCAACGTCTTTTACCGCTCACACATCTATCTGGTTGTTTCGTTTGTTCTCTCCCCAGCGTCCTGCGATCGAATTGCAACAATCCTTTCTAAGGTTGGCAATGATATCTTGACGCTTGAACCTTCAGCTGGACAACTGTTTTCTGTTTTGGATATCGAAGCAGAACTGCTCTGAAGTCTGGGTCACTGGGGGCCACGGTAATTTCCTCGACCGTTCTTTACCTATTCCGTCACTCCCAAAATGACGGAAAATTTTTGGTCAAACGGTCCTTGCTCGTCGGGTTGAACACGGTCCGTCCTGCTCTCCCTGGGCCCTCCTCCTCGGCTGTGGGTGAATTCTGTCTTTCTCCGTCTCTCTAACCTTCCAATTCAACCAAAATTGTCTGGTCATAATCATGTATTGGCAAGATGGGACCCCGATCCCGAGGTGAATGCGTAACTTTTATTTGCAGCTCGTGTCACTACACATAATCACTCCATTTGCATCACAACCGTCTGAAATTCATTTTCTTCATTCATCTTGAATGCCGGAGCGAAGCGGAGGCCTGTCTTGTTCAGGTTTAACAGCCGTTTGTGGAACAACAGGCGCGGCGGGGTGATACAATCATTGACGTTTACAGCATCGACCTGTATGAAAGCCGTTGCACCGCCATCATACTAGTCCTTAAATAGTAAATAAGTCGTTCTGCTCTTGTTTTTCTTTAAAGGCTCTCCACGCCGCTTTTGACACGACTGACGCAGTGTGCGACGCGTGACTGTCAAATTGAAGGTAATATACTGTATTTGCCATCCGGGATAGTAATTGTTCGAGCTGCTCGGATTTGGGAGGTTCGGTCCGGCCAAACCCCAGGAACTGCGCCCACCGATAGGTACAGCCACCGAAGATGACTACATATATAAGGAGTCCAGACCCGCGAAGACCACAGCTATAAGCATGACCCCTCAGTTCCCCTCCCCCACCTCGTACTATCGATTCATAAACCCAAGCACCCGCCCATACTTTGACTGGTCCAATTGGTACGGTCGGATAGGGATTGCGGAACCTGGACAGCAGACCCAGTACTCCACACTCCTTCGGTGGGCCGACGGCTCGTACATGCGCTTCCCGCTCGCCATTGAAGATCGAAACTGTGGGTGGACTGTTGTGACGCACCAAATTGTCTGACCTGTTCTACTGATAGCTTTCGTGAAAGTGGGGAGTCCAGCCGACGATCGTTGTTCAGAATGTCCAGCCGCAATTGAGCGGGACGACAGTTGTTCAGTTTACGAAGAATGTCCGGCCTACATTGAGAGGGACGACAGTTGTCCAGTTTACGAAGAATGTACAGCCTATGCGGAGAAGGAGTGAGTACCACGCCCACATACACTCTCAGAGAAGAAAGCTAAAGGAAAACCTTACGCAGACACTCGGCACTCGCCTATACTCTGGACAGCCGGGTATACAATGGCGGGAGCTACATAGAGAGAAATTTGAATGCACGGCGGTCGAAGAAAGGGAGCATGCTGCGCCGCATATTCACGGTGATGCTGTCGCAGATCAAGGGATGGGCATGTTGCGGGTCTGCCGCTGAATATGAAATCCCAGAAGTTACGTCTGGCGATGGAAGGCGGGGCGCACTATTGAAATATTGATGGCGCTGAGCCATTGAAATCTTGAGACTGGATGTACGTACCTAGTCGCAGTAGTGATCTTTGCTGTTAGACCTTGTGCGAGTCGCTCACGGAGTCTCTGGAGTACTTTGAAAGTGAAAACTAATGCTCAAGGGCATTACAGTCGTAAACTAGGAAGCGCAACACAACGTAGAAGCGCAACACTAGTTATTACGTACCTTTGAGATCTCAGACTTGATCCAAAATTTATACAAGCAAAGTAGAGTATAGTATCATCCTGTTCGCAACAGGATCTATCCAAAAAGCTCCTGTGAAGCCCGCAAAATTGCAATGTTTGTAACGGCATTTCACAGCCTTTGATCCCGATAATCAGACCTTTCCATGTTTCCATGTTCACAGTGCTGGTGTGGGCCAATTCTGTTGGATTGGGGGGTTTTCAGCATCCCTGATTACAGATATGTAGGTCAAACCACCAAGAAATGTACCTCCAGAGTAGATCGTCTCGTCGCTGGCCGACCACCTTGGGGCCCGTCTTCCTTGATTTATTACCAGGAATTTTCCGCCGCACTCAATCAGTTACCCCAGGCAAGTCATCCTTGTCTTCATTTTTGTTGTCCAATTTCTACATTTAGACGGATCTGAGGGGCGCAGCGAACCCCAAAGAAGATCTCAAAGCCATGTTTCTATTCCTGAATAAGATGTCTGATTGATTCATTCCAAATTTTTCATCTCATCTGCCATCACACAGTCACCACAGGCAAGTCATTCTCTCGTCCGTTTTCCGTACTTCTGTTGGCCATGACCTTGTCCCGACCCTGTCCTTCTTCCTCTCAATCGATCTTGAACAAACCCGGACTGATTTATTCTTGACAGCTGCACGAAGGAAAGTCGTCATTTTTACTGTTCTACGTAAGTACGTTTCTACAAGATGTCGTGCGGAGACCAGACATGCGCATGAGGCGGAGGGGGCACAGCTCTCCATGTCCACCGTCCCTACAACGCATAGCATCAAATGACTTGCGTGTTGTACATTATTTGTCTATTGCCGCGTCAATGTCTCATTTTATTTACAGGACTGGCCACGACACCGTGAACAGTGTCGCCCTTCGCCGGCCACTACCTACGGGTCGAACATGATCGCTACGCCGCCTCCAGCTGAGCCCGAGTACATTTCGGTCTCGGCCATATTATTCCTCGCAGATGAGGGTCGCTTAATCCCTGACTACGAGCTCTCTGTCTCCGTGCTATTGATTTAGCGGAGGCTGAGCCCACCCGACATGCGAATAGCGGCTTCGCCGCTCCCATCAATCATTTGGCCTCGCCGAACCCCTGACTACGAGCGCTCTGTTTCAGTGCGAAGCCGCTCCCATCAATCATTTGGCATCGCCGAACCCCTGACTACGAGCTCTCTGACTCAGTGCTATTGATTTAGTGGAGGCTGAGTCAGAGGTTAAATAGCTCGCAGTTGATTTTCCTTGTGCTATCGGGCTTCGCCTTTACTGTACAATTTCGTTCAAATCGACAGGGGGTGTGACGCGTGACCCATTTTACCTATTCAACATTTCGGCAGCCGCCGATTTTTTGCGTGACACCTCAAAAATTTCGGCATTTGAACCGGAAATTTTCCCTTTTTTCCCTTTTTTTTTTTTTTTTTTGGCAATTTGAGGCCTGTGTAACCACTTGGAGGTTCGACAGAGGCCCGAGTGACGCGTGACATCGACCAAAGTTCGTGATCGACAGGGGGGTGCGTGACGCGTGACTGCCGATTTGAACGAAATTGTACAGTACGTCGATAATACTCCACATGGCACGCCCTCTAACTCGTTCCCTGCCAGACCGTCCTAGGATCATCACTGTGAAGTGTTGCCCACCGCATTGCCCTTCGTATGGCCTCTGTCCGGTCCCCCTTCTGCAGCCGTACTTCGATGCCTCACCCGAGAGCATCGCCCTCACGCAAGGCTTGAACGGGGAGCCCCTGCGCTTCCCGCTTCACGTTTTTTACTCGCCTATCGCGCTCACGAAGGGCTCGCCCATCAATCACTCGATCTACCACATCACCTCAGGGGCCGCATCCAAGCCCTGGTATGGCAATGTCGTGGCGTTCAAATTCAGCGGCTCGCGTTGCCAGGGTTATACTGAGGTGGGTTCAAACGACCTCCCCGCTCTTTCTGCGTATTTCCTTTCATACCAGTGAACAATCTACACGTGAGTGAGATTCGACTTTACCTTTTTGCCTTTTTTCTTACCTCTTAACGCCAGAACCCTATCACCTGGAATCCCTACTCTCCTGAAAAGTCATCAAAATCACCCCAATACACTTTGTGGGGCCCGTTGTCATTTGTTGTAGCACACTCCTCTCCCTTTCCCAGCTATTGCCGCATTACTCAACACCAGTACTCCTCACTGTACAACACACAAGGAACGAGTGAAGATCTGTTGTAGTTCTGTTTACAAGAGACTATCCTCAGGTGATCCCGATATCTCTTCTGCAGAGAAGGTCCCATACATGTATTACCCAGCTTCATGGAAGCCTATTCCCTTGCCAAACCTGGGTGTCATATTGTGACCAGATCTCATTGCACCACAATTACATATCTTTTGGTTATGTCATCTTCTAGACTGGGCCGCAAGGGCTTATGTGGTGCTAAGTATAATCTAGGGACATGAGGTAGCAGGCACAGGAGAATATTGTGATTCCCAAAAAATCACACATCCCGAGACTCGCAGACAAGCAACGCGCGCTTGTTCACGCGTTCCAAGAGCACACAAAGCTTCTCGCAAGTGCTTTGAACTCGAATGCTGACCTTCCAGTACTGCAGGAAGAGGAGGAGATTATTCGGGACCACTATGATGCGGACGATGCTGATTTTGGCGAGTATGACTGTGACGCAGCTGTATTTTGAAGCCCATTTGATTATATTGCATATAGACTACCCATTTAATCAGTTTGCAGGATGGCCGAAGTCGAATCGCGGTAGCAAGAAGAAAGACGAGAGCAGACCACGAATTCGCCGGTTAATTTTAGTTACTGGTTTCCCATCAGCCCATCATGATCCCGTCGGTGCCCACCACCACATCTACAGCTGGTACCTTGGGTTTCTTCGCTAGTTTCGGCTTTGGAGGTGAGTCCTTCTTCTTGACACCCTGTTGGACCAGCTTGGCGCAATCTGCCGTCCAGCTTTCGACTTCATCGGCGTGCTTGCGCTTCATTTCTCCCCATGCCCGCTCCACCTCTTCCCTCTTTTGTTTTTTGCGCTCCCTCTCCAGCTTGTTACTCTCCTTCCCAGCTGCTTTCGCCTTTTTCCCTTCCTCTATCTCGATAATCTGGTCGCGCACGGTCACATTCCTGTGCGCCAGCGCAAGCTCTTGTTGCAATGCAACAATCTCCATCTCGAGCTGCCCTCGTGTCTTGTGAGAAGCGCTGCTGATGTTTTGTATGACTTGAGCTTCGGGCTGCTGAGGAGGAGGGAGCCCGCGGAGGTGTTACCAAGGTGCGAGTACAGTGTCCTCGAAAGAACGACGAGGACCGTAGAAAGGCAAGGGAACTGAAAAAGCGACAGCGACGGCAAAATAAAACAAAAATGGGACCTCAAAGAAAAACAAGGAATGAACGCAAAAGTGGTGGGGGGAGTAGCGGGGGGCGTGCACACCCTGTGTATTGATAGGTGGAATCTAATGAAGCTCTTTTACTATTTTCCGTATAATCTCGTTCAAATCAACACCGGCAATGAAAGAGATCCTTGGCAGTACATAACTCTTGCGCATTCACGCGAAGTCAAACGGAACTGTATGTCTTCAAGTCATTCTACACCTCGCCAGACGTTGTCAGGTTCTCCATGAGCTCGACAGCCAAATTATCGTCGAAATCCTCCTCCCTGGCCAGCCCGCTCGCCCGCTGTTCGGCGTCCGTCATGTTCTCTGTACCATCATCCTCTGCGTACTCAACGGGGACTGTAGTCAAATGGAGAACGTCCCGGAGCCACGGGGGAGGCGGTATTCTATTTTTTAATGTGTCGTTCCGTCCTTCTCGATCGCCCGGGAATAACGTCCCGGTGAAGCACGCATAAGAACGAGGGCAGCTACGCCAAATCTGAGCAGACAGTTTTGCTCACAACCTCGCTGGTCATCTCCTGCTAATTTCCCGTGAAATATTGCCCCCGGTATGGAACTCCATGATACAGGTGTTTCTCAGGTCATATATGTCCAGAGTCTAAAGATATTCGTCTTTCATTACAGCTTTTCAACAACATCATTCGCATCTATGTTGGCAGGCCTGACTCCGCTATACCTTCCAGGCTCAGCTGTCCCGAATGTCAGTTGCGTGCGGCAGAAGACGGGGGAAAATGGCGCACATTCATACTGCTCATTGTCAGCCTGGCTGCTCTCAAATCTTTGATCCCCGCCATTGTGTAAGCGCGACCGTGGAGGGATTTTCTGAGCTGGTGGACAAGTAATTCAGACGGTGCGCATCTTCCTACTCCACGTAATATTGTCCACCTTCTCGACTCCCTGTTGAGCGTGTATTTTATGGGGAAGATGATGGATGGCAATGTCATCAAGGTTCCGGGCGACGGGGAGAAAATTGAGGTCGGAGGAAAGGCTGGGAAAGGCGAAAATCTTGGGAGTGGGTGTTGACATGAGGGTTTTAAGGAAAGATTAAAATCGACGACTTGTATTTATCCCGTCAGCTGTGGGACCCACAGAGCTGGCACCGGCCAGAGTCCCGCAGATGTCCATTTTAGGCTAGGTTGGCGGAATCGCGGAACTCTCCGGTCAACTTGATCAAAAGCATCGTTTTGGGTCACTACTCTCGCCGCTCCCCAGATTCCACCTTGGATCTACACCGGTCATGACAAGATAACCACCCTTGTGTCTACAGTATTTCATCTTTGAACTCTTCAAAGTCCAGCGCCGGTGGCCAGCTCCCTGAGATGTTTCTTGCCATAATTGCTGAGCGAGAAAAATGTTGTTATCGCAGACATAATTTTCATCGATGAGTAGAAAAATACTTCGGCAAAACCCTTTGACTTTTGGATACTTCTTCGAGCCAACCATGATTTCTTTCGCAATGCAAAAACAAATTGTTTTGTTCCTTGATAGACAGTTTTGCTCAGAATCGCGCTGGCTGTCGCCAGAAAACGGATCTCCATACGATGTCACGTTTTGAGGTCTCGCGCAATATGAAATGACGCATTCGAGAAGGCCCGTGGGATTTGCCTCCGTGTAGATGCTTTTTCTACCCACCCTGCTCCCGACACGGCGGGCAAGTTGGAAGGTAGTGTCCATGCCCCAAATTTCTCTCGTATAATATAATCCACAAGGGGCCGAAAATCAGTAGTATCTTTTGCTCACAACGTGAAACGACACGACGAGCCATCTCTGCAGAAATATTTCGGGTCCGGCGAGGATTCTCAGGGACGGCGTCGAAGCGATAGGGGCCTTGACCTTATATCCGCTCAAACGCCAACTATTATGGTCGTCAATCTGCTGCTTGATCCACTGAAGAGCTGTTGCAGCATGGTGGAAGAGGTCATTTGCTTTTCCGGATAGCTCCGCCAATTGTTCTGTATTTGGCCAATCATCCCCGCATTCACAGATGATTCTGTCTCGAGGGCACGCCGTTTGAACACCGCAAGCTCGAGAGGTTTTTTGGACCCGGAGATGTCGGCCCAAGGCTCTGGTCGAGAAGTAATGAGGAATCGGACATTATCAGGAAGGTCACAGTCCGTTGGCGCAATTGATAACAGGATCTCCATGACACTGTCAGTTGCGTTCTCGAGCTCATCCAGCGCATCAATGAGAATGACGACCACATCGCGAGATTTGGAGAGTTCTCGGATCGGAGCTAATAGAAGTTCCTCTACTTGCTTTTTCCTAGGAGGGAAGCCACACTCCAACACACCATGAATAATGTTAGCAGCAGCTGGAGAGAATTCAGCGAGCTGCTTTGCAATTTTGGGAATAATCTTGCTTGGATCGACTATTTCGGGAATGTTACGAGAGATGACGAACTGAGCTGCGACAGGTGTGTGCTTCTCACGAAGATTTTCGACAACAGTTGCAGAGAGCGTTGATTTTCCGCAGCCTGCTATACCTGTGGTCCAGAAGATACATTCCTTGGTGAGAGGCTGTGGTGATAGCCACTCCAAGATGTCTGTTTGGATTTCCACATGAGTACCAGGTGCACAAAGACTCTTGCTCTGATCTGTAAATTTATGCTGTGCTGCAACATGGCCGGCGAACTTCTCCTTGATAAATTGTAATTCTTTGAATTGATTCATCAGCTTCAAAATTTTCACAAGCTATAGAAGCGCATACTAGGGTCATCGAGATTTGTGAGATAGACATTGCTGTTGGGAAATGTCATGTTGGGTGGGTCACGATTCGATCTATCATTAGCATTGAGTATACGTGGATCCCGCAAGAACCGATAAAACTCATACGGGTCGCCAGGGTCCGGGCCTACATTAGGGAGACCGATCTCGGATCCGTTCCCGAAGTCGGGTGTAAATCCCAGGTGTTTGGATCTCTCTCAGTTTACGACATAGTCACGGGTCACAGACCCCTCTATCGTTATCGAAATTTGGTCAGCGTCATGGGTCACGGAGACCTTTGTCGAACCTCCAGAACGTCACGAAGGCCAAAAAAATGCCTGAAAATCGCGAAAAAGCCAAATTTTTGGTGTCGATTTGAACGTAATTATACGGTATACAAGCGGTTCGCAGCCGGCGAAGCCGGCTGCTCTCCACTTGATTGATGTTTTACAGAGGCCCCTAGTGGATCATTGATGCAAAGCCAGCGGAAACGATGAATATCGCTCGAGGGAAGATGTCAGCGGAAGCCATCAGGAAAACCCCCGATGGCAGATCTGATAGATCCGCCCATCCATCTTGGTTGCTACGCTTCGGCAATGGGGGAAGAGGCAGATGTTCTCCCCTTCGCAGAGCATTCAAGTCGGCCCAATTTATTTTCATCCACTTGAACCTGGATTTCGTACTCGTTCAAGTCTTGTTCTATCTTATTATTATTATTCACACTCTCAGGCCATAAAGTCCATAAAAGGAGCTTGAAGGGCTTCGGACGGCAACCGTTATTTTATAAAGAGAGAGATTATTATTATCATTTATTCACCTTTGCCACATCTATGCTTGTGAATTCGAACTCAACCCCTGGCCCTCAGGTTGCCCGCTGTATTTCTGTAACATTGCCGCTGCCAGTGGCCAAAAATCTTCCACCGTCTGCCCTCCCCTCTCCCCCTGGAAAAAATTCACCCACGCAGTCTACATCATTCGTTTGGGCCGCAGACCCGGCCACGCATTCTATACGATGTGAACTACAGATCCCGATCTAAAAACCAATGAAGAGTCCTGCCATCCACCATTGGCGCCCACTGGGAGCGGGCCGTGCGTCTGTAGCACCTTCCACCTTTGCCCCCCCAAAAAAATATTCACACACGCATTCTCCATCATTCGTTTGGGCTGCGCCCTCGCCCACGCATTCTATACGATGTGAACGACAGATCCCAGTCAAAAAAACCCATGATGAAAACCTGCACTCATTACCTCCTCCACTGTCCTGCTTGGGAACACCTCCGGCCCCCGCTCCAACTCGCATCGTACAGCGCAGGTATTCTTGGCGCTGTAGACGTACGCACCTTGCTCAATCACCCCAGACTTCTCAAACCTGTCATCACGTTTATCACCCAAACCCGTCGCTTTAGCTGAGTTCTAATCTGTCTCCTTTCTCTTATTCCATTCTCTCTCTCCGTCTCTCTCCCTAGACTACTTTACCTATAATTACTGTACCTACCAACACCAAATACCGTCGCCTCCCACTACCAATCTTGTTCCCACTTAGTTACCCAACCCTCGCGTCCTCACTGCACTTTATTTCCCAAATAGTTTACCACCTTTTACTTATCTCTCCCTCCCGCATACTTAGAAAAATGGTCTCTATATGTAACCCCAACTTAGCTACCTTACTTACCACTGTCTAGTTTATCTAGGGTACTGGCATAGCCACCGGGCCAGGTACGGCGTAAATAGAACTTCAGTTCAGTTCAGTTCAGTTCAGTCCCGCCCTCCGCCATTGGCACCCACTGGGAGCGGGCCATGCATCTGCAGCACCTTCCACCTTCGCCCCCCCAGAAAAATATTCACGCACACATTCTCCATCATTCGTTTGGGCTGTGCCCTCACCCACGTATTCTATACGATGTGAACTACAGATCCCAGTCCAAAAACCCATGAAGAGTTCCCCCCTCCGCCATTGGCGCCCACTGTGAGCGAGGCTTCAGACGGACAGACAGAGGTCGTAATTTTATAAATAGGGTGATGAAAGGACTACATTGTCCCGCAATACGGGTGAGCTCTTGCGCCTTTGCTCCGACGGCACTGTCATTTGTCCCGGCGTCAGCTGCGTGTTACCTTTCATCCAGACGTATGGTCAGCACACAAAGGATATCCCGGCTTGGCTGCGGGTAGTTAATTCTTTTCTGTACGGTTGTCTGAGAAAAGGAGAGCTAATACGATCCATCAGCAAGGGAGTCAATGCACACCTGGATTCACCACCCGATACTCGACGTAAGTCACACGACACTCACTTTCCGGCTTCACCTCCCCCGACGAGGCGACAGTCGCCTTGAACTCTGTTGTAAATCTGTCCGTATACTGACCGGCTAAAGGGCTTACCAGTTATCTCCGACGATTTGAGGCCGCGTTTAGGTGCTAGAAGGCGAAGACCTACCCCAACTATTTCGGGACTTTGAAGCAAGCCCCTTATGATGAAGGCCCGCGTGGTGTATTTACTTTAATGTTCAGTCTATTTGTTTGGCGCGACATTTCGCGGCATCTCGCGGCATCTTGCGGCATCGTCAGAACAGGGCTTGCACCGAACCTATCCCTACTCATAGACATTAAATTGAGGTAACCAATTACTTCTGGTGATCCAGCATGTTTGTTTTCTTGCTACTATATTATATATATACTGCACACTGGTTTGATCACCCAGCCGATAGTTTGTACAAACACCGAGACATGCATGAATTTGATTTATCAAACACTGTCATAAATAATTGTTTCTGTGAAGCATAGGGATAAATTGCACAGAACAGCCCCAACAGGAATGTAACAAAGACCAACTGCCAAAATAACATGGAGCTTGTGCTCAGGCAAGACTTGCAATGGCCAGTACTATTTTTTATCGGGTAGCTGGCCACCTAAGCATTTACGCATAATTATCTCCACCTGTAGCGTGAACCAAGAGGCGCTTCAAGTCGGACTGTGCAAATACTTCTTCCCGGTTGCTCACCACGTTCGGCACGAGGGTGGCTGCCTGAGTATTGGTGTATCTCTGGACGACTTCCGGAGGAAAACCGCGCATGGATAGAGCATCACCGTAGTACCATTCTGTACGAAGGCAAGTGGGAATGCAGTCTCGTCATCGAAATCATCGCTAACCCCAATGCAAACCACTGTTGAACTCGATGGTTTTGATTTTGATTTCTCAGATGCCCAGTTCACCAAAGATACCCGTGCAACGCGTGATGCACAAGAGATTGTTACACAAGCAAGCAACAATGGCTTCTATTCGATACCTGCAGTGTTGCTTCCAAACTTATGTAACAGCTTTGAGCACATGAAAAGAATCGGCGATGAGGATGATAAGTTGCGAGCAGACATTGCAAGCAAGGCACTGCTGAAAGAGAAGGAGCTTCTGATCAAACAGCAATTTAATGCCGCACAAAAGATTGAAGCAGCTGATCCTAACTTGCGTGGCCAGCTTATTACAAATCACAAATTTATTTCGGAGGCCGATATACATTCCAGAACATGTTTTTTCACAAATTTGAAGTATTTCCATACAACTCGGGCGAAAATCACGAAACTTTCACTACAACTCGACTTGAAACCAACTTTTGTTCGAATGCTTGATACTGCTTGCAACTATATTGCCTTTGCAGTTCCCGGCCTGCAACATGTCTTTGTAGCTTGACAACATTTTATGCATCCAACTTGGGTTGCCTACAGCTCTGCGAAGTTGACTTACAGAATATTTACATTTTGCCGAATCTGCCGGTTGATCTGATTGATCCGGCTATTAATCCCGTTACTGCCGAATCTCAATGTACTCATTTTCGGCGCCCGGTGGGGACATTTTCATTCAAGAATGTGCTTGAGAGTCTCGTGTGCAGAGGCTGAACTGTATTGGCATCCTATAGGACAAAATTCAGACATTACGAGGATCGGGGATGCAACAGGGGAAATCCAGTCGAAAAGTCAACAGACTAGTGGAGATGTCCATATACCAGTGTTTGGGGGATGTTGGTGATGATATTGGACTTTGAGGGGTGGATACCAATTTCTGGGCTTCCAGGGATAGCCAAAAGGCCAAAGATGGTCAAAGTTTGAGAAGCCGTGCACCATTTTCTGAGCTGGCAGCTGCTTTAAGTGCTTCTCGCGCCATCGCACGAATAGCTCTGTCATTCCTTGGCCCTGGTCGCGCTGCAGCTGTGGCAGGCTCAGCCTCAGCCTCGTCCAAGCTAACCCCGCTATCGGTGTTGTCCACCTCCAGGACTTTGCCTTCTTCTTCTTCTTCCCTAGGTTCGCTCCCTCCTTCGCTGCCCGAACGGCGGCACGCTCCTCCTTCGCCTTTTTCTGTGCAGCCCTCTGAGCTTCTTCCCTGGTCCGCTTCCTTCCCCGTCTCCGTGCATCTCCTCCTGATCATCAGAGTCAAAGTCAGAGTCAGATTCGCTGCCTGAATTCCGATCGACTTCCTCCTTCTCTGCACGGTTTTTAAGAGTAAGTAGACATTATAGCTGGAGATATGCCACACACGCATTGTTTTGCCTGATTTCCGACCCAAATATGGGACGTTAGAGACGACGTGGTCTTCATAAGTGTACCAGGCGACCCATGCCGCCGACCGAACGGCATTCTGATCTGTGCGGGCGTAGTCGCCCGAGCGATAGTTCCAAGGCTCTTGAGTCAGCCGACGATGGCCTGGCGCCTGCTCCCATGGCCCAATGTCGACACGCTCACCATTTTGTTCATACGTGATAGCCTGGATAATCAGATTGGGGTCCATTTGAACCTTCAGATTGGCAGGTAGTTGCTGCAAGATATAGAACATGAAGAGCAGAAGCCACCGGACCACGATTGTAACAACCGATGCAGGGACAATCATCGCAAGGCCTTCCCGAATGAACGAGGCCCTGGATGTTGACGGAGGGGGAGACCACCCTGCCTGATTACGGTTGTCGCAGCTAAAATTGACTTAGCGCAATGGCAGGAAAATGGAAAAACATTCCCACTCTGTGTGTAGGACCTCAGGCGGCATAATCAGCGCCTCATTGTTGGGAAGAGCCGCTAGCGTCACTCGAGCTGTCCCGTTGACCATTCGCTGAGGCGGATACATGATAACCACCCAACGGTACGCCCATTTGGCTGGAGTGCCGTTGGGAGACGAGGGTGGGGTACCACCATGCTGGCGGTGCCCAAAGAAATTTATTGAAGAGTAGCACTTGAGCCGAATAAAGACGCCAAGCTGGAGGATGAAAAACGTCCCGGGATCATAGTTCTCAGGGATGTCGTGATTACAAGTCATGTTGGAATACCAGGCCCCCGCATCCCTCTTGTCTGCATGTGACCCGCCAAAATAGCCAAGGTCGTTGGTGAGCCTGGCTGATTTGTCTGCAAAAAGAAATTCTATTAAAGCACCGATACTCTCCGAATATATGACAAGACCTACGAGTAGCCTTTGCACCCTCTTTTGCTGCAGCCAAGTTCAGCTGGCCAGTTGCATATGCCCAGTTGTCAGGGGAGCCAATCGGGGCTTTGTTCAGCAAACTCGAACGAGCCTGGAGGTTGTTGCAGACGTGTTCCGGCGCCTCCTGCATGGCAGCCATGGCAAATGGTACGACAGCCTAGTTTTTCCCTTGGTTAAAGAATGAACCTCCACAACAGTTGGGATCAAGTACCTCCAGCAGAAAAGACCTATCCCCCACCGCTGGATCCATAGATCCGTCCTCTCGAGCCTTAGCCGAGGCGACAGGAGCCATTATAGAGGTAGGTGACTCCAAAGAGGGTCCGATGGTATATGCGCGTGCTGGAGGCTTTACAGATTTTGCAATGCCGGAACGTTCATAAGCGGTGCCTCCTGTGATCTTCCCATCTTTCTTGACGGGACGCTTGCGATTGCGTTGGTCGTGGGGGCCAAGGATTCGATCCCGCGCTTCGTCCAAACACATTTTCATCTCCGGTGTACAGAGGTGTCTACAAGGTGGGTTTGGGTTTGGATAACAGATTCCCAAACACGTTAGATCGTACACGTACCCACTTGCGACCCACACCTGCAAAACATCCTTCATCGGATCCCCATCCCCGGTGAGGCTCCTCGAAAAAACAGCATCCCCTTCTTCAAGCTCAAGATACCCTGAGCAGTATAACCCTCTGTATTATTGGGCAAGTTCTGGTCTTACATAATTGATGGCACAATCCCAATTTAGACATTTTGTTCATTTGAATGGTCCCATCTCACACTGTTTGCCCAATAGCTTGGCAACGGCTGCACCAATTGCCCGAGCGCAAGTGGTGAGCGATCTCTGGATCACCGAATACTTCCCACGACCCACAAAAGAGGAAGCTCATATCGGTTCGGAATTGGAGCGGAAGCAGACTAAGCGTCAAACCGATGGATGCGAACTCTTAAGTATTCTAATCTGCTTTGTGATTTGCGAGTCTATCGCTGAGGTATCTCACCCCGCAGTCACATAACTTGCGAGCCCGATGCCTTTGTCTTCCATAATGAGGTCGACTAAAGTGCGCGTTGAATTGATGTGAATCAAAGAAAACTCACAGCCGGGGCCTATGCAGTAAGGTACCTAGCTACTAGTAAATCACTTTTCACGTTACATGAACGATATATACTCAGGTTCCAGTTCATCATGAACAATATTTGTGGAGGATGAGGCGGGCGAAAAGTACAGTTTGAATTCATGTGTAACCAAAAATGTTGTTTCCATTACGCCCCCAGCAGACGTTGTTTGACAAAGTTGAACATGCGAGGACGTTCCGGAGTCATAAGCATAGATATGGCCACTGATCTCTTTCTTGCCCTGCTTCCAAGCACTACCGATCTACTATCGGAATAAGAGACAACGGATTCAACGGGTTACACTCAAAGCTTCCTTGATAAACTCTGCCTCCTTTTGCCTCTGCTCCTCCACAAATGTGATGGCATTGGCTGTCTCTGCCAGGGGAAGGAGGGTCATCGAGTGGCGCAGATGCCCACCCTCGGGAGTTCACCATGGAAGCGATAGGATACACTGTCGGTGAGCGCACACCCCAAGATCTGCGTGATATGAAGGCCTCTGCCGTTGCATGGTGCCCTGAGAAGCAAAATTTTATCAAGATGCAGTCAGGATCCAAGTTTATAACAACGGTTGTGACAGATTTGCCACCCAGGGTGGCCAACTAACCGGTCGCCGATAGTAATTGTAGTTCGATGCATTCATTCTGACGAACTGAAGATTGCCGGTCCTTGCTTGCACCCCACTCCGCAGACAGCATACGCACCCTTCCTCGATGATCCCAAACCGTATGTCGGATTCCAACCGCTATTTTCAGTAAAAAAAAAAATGTCGAGGGCACGTTCCATACCTCTTTCCTGGTCAAATGCAGAGATGGGGCTGGTCGACGGCGCTGTCTTGAGCCAATGTCAACTGAACATTACTTCCTCCATTGGATTACACCTTACACCGAGTACGGCCCAAATTTTGGACCCTCAAGTCACTAAATGCCCGGGATGGGCTTGTGTAGAACACCTTTGGATGAGATCTTTCGATTCCGACGTGATAAAGCAGACTGCTGGGAGGAGCTAGAGAAGATGGATAGATGAGTAAGGTCAGAGCGAAGGTGACGGGGGAGGCAAAAATTATGAGAATCAGGGTTTGCCAATGAAATTGACAATACCCGCGAAGGTTCACCTTCGCGTCTCTTGGTCCAGAACAGAGATTAATCAGCAGGGGAAAGCATAACCGACTGGCTAGATCTGATCCCCCAGAACCCAAACAGAAGTCGCAACTTGTCAGCTTGCGACTTTTATCCCCAGAACCCAAACAGAGGTCGCAAGTTGTCAGGTTGCGACAACTTTTATCCCCCAGAACCCAAACAGAAGTCGCAACTGGCGGTTGCGACTTTTATCCCCCAAAACCCAAACAGAGGTCGCAACTGGCCAGGTTGCGACTTTTATCCCCCAGAACCCAAACAGAGGTCGCAACTGACCAGGTTGCGACTTTTATCCCTCAGAACCCAAACAGAAGTTGCAACTTGGCAGGGTGCAACGACCTTGATCCCCCAGAACCCAGAACCCAAACAGAGGTCGCAACTTGGCAGGTTGCGACGACCTTAATCCCCCAGAGCCCAAACAGATGTCGCAACTGGCCAGGTTGCGACTTTTATCCCCCAGAACCCAAACGAGGTCGCAACTGGCCAGATTGCGACTTTTATCCCCCAGAACCCAAACAGAAGTCGCAACTTGGACGACCTTGATCCCCCAGAACCCAAACAGAGGTCACCACTTGTCAGGTTGAGACGACTTTTATTCCCCAGAACCCAAACAGAGGTTGCAACTGGCCAGGTTGCGACTTTTATCCCCCAGAACCCAAACAGAAGTTGCAACTTGGCAGGTAGCAACAACCTTGATCCCCCAGAACCCAAACAGAGGTCGCAACTTGGCAGGTTGCAACTTTGATCCCCCAGAACCCAAACAGAAGTCGCAACTTGGCAGGTTGCGATGACCTTGATCCCCCAGAACCCAAACAGAGGTCGCAACTGGCCAGGTTGCAACTTTAATCCCCCAGAACCCAAACAGAAGTTGCAACTTGGCAGGTTGCGACGACCTTGATCCCTTAGAACCCAAACAGAGGTCGCAACTGGGCAGGTTGCGACTTTTTATCCCCCAGAACCCAAACAAAAGTCAACACTGGTGTATCCCTTCAGAATGTGTGTGGCGTGCAACGGCAGTGCATATGATTGGCTATGATTGTATAAATGTTCATCCGCAAGGAACAAATGTTCCACTCACCAAGCAATACAGAGAATGTAAAAGCTTCTTTCATGCCCCAGGTAGAGAGCCTGGAGGAGACTACCAATTGAGCGCCAATGATGCTATGTCAACGCTTGACCTATAAAGCATCGATAAAATATCAACAAACTCAAAATTTAAGGTGGAAAGAAGAAAAAGGGTATGAGTACCCAGCCTTGACTGCTCTCGGAGAATTTTGACAAGAGAGAACCACGCTCTGCCGATGCTAATTCACGGTGCATTATGTGTGAACAGTATGAAAGAGGGTGATCAGACCTCGGTCAGGGGCTGCCATGTGGCTTTGTGAATGAACGATGGCAGAGGGGCAGGCAAACTATAACAAAGGAAGAATGGGGCGGAGGCCAAATGGGCATGCACATCATAGACCCCGGGGTAGAGAGGAGTTGGGCTCGTACTCTCACTTGCGACCACCAGGTGAGGAGGGCACGTTGAATATAGCAATAGGAGGTGTTATGGATGTGGACATTCGGTGTATCACCTATGCATAGCAGGGTTAGAAAACGGACAATGGGTACTCTCCAGTAGCAGAGTACAGCAGGGTGACAGAGGCCAAATAGGCCTTGACCTTCAGATGCTAGCTTCGGCCGATGGGGTCCACTGAAATTAAACAACCATTAGCACTGTACCGCACGAGGTGTTGACTTATAAATCCGAAATGACGGTGCAGTTGGAGCCATGCTTCCCACTCTCTCTTTCGACCCAGACTCCCGCTTTCGACCACAAGGGTGGAGAGCCGGGTGGAGAGTGGGAAGGGATGCTAAGGTCGGGTGATGAGGTCCACTGAAATTCCACTAAAATTAAACAGACATTAGCACTGTACTGCACAAGGAGGTGTTGACTTATAAATCCGAAATGACGGTGCAGTTGGAGCCATGCTTCCCTCTCTCTCTTTCGACCCACTCCTGCCTTCAACCACGAGGGTGGAGAGCCGGGTGGGGAGTGGGAAAGGATGCTAAGGTCGGGCGATGTGGTCCACTGAAATTAAACAGACATCAGCACTGACTGCACGAGGAGGTGTTGACTTACAAATCCGAAATGATGGTGCAGTTGGAGGCATGCTTGCCACTCTCTCTTTCGACCCAGACTCCCGCTTTCGACCACAAGGGTGGAGAGCCGGGTGGAGAGTGGGAAAGGATGCTAAGGTCGGGCGATGTGGTCCACTGAAATTAAACAGACATTAGCACTGAGTGCACGAGGAGGTGTTGACTTACAAATCCAAAATGATGGTGCAGTTGGAGGCATGCTTGCCACTCTCTCTTTCGACCCAGACTTCCGCTTTCGACCACAAGGGTGGAGAGCTGGGTGGAGAGTGGGAAGGGATGCTAAGGTAGGCCAATGGGGTCCACTGGAATTCCACTAAAATTAAACAGACATTAGCACTGTACTGCACGAGGAGGTGTTGACTTACAAATCCAAAATGATGGTGCAGTTGGAGCCATGCTTCCCACTCTCTCTTTCGACCCACTCCTGCTTTCAACCACGAGGGTGGAGAGCTGGGTGAAAAGTGGGAGGTGTTGGCCTTTTGTACACCTTGTGCCAATGGACATGCTGTGCTTGCACAGAATGGCACAGACATGAAGCAGCGCGAGATGCTAAATTGTCCTGCAAAACCGAGCCCCTATATACGTTTTCGGACAGTCATTCCCGCCCCGCTCCGGCTTTCGGGAATATACGTAGGTCCTATTGTTTGGAAGAGATCAACATTGTTAATGGGTTGCCGCTCGGCTTCGGGCTAATGGATGCTGCCACGGTTCTGCTCATGGAATACATTCGATTTCAACGCTCTTACGGGATACAGTGTAGTATGGCTCCTTGAATCAGGAGGGTTCCTTGAATCAGTAATTTTTTGAGCCACACACACTCATCCTGGTGCCAGCTCCTGTTGAATCCAAGTATATGTATGATGTCCCCATCTCCTCAATTAATTTGGTGTGTACAAGTACATTGGAGCTTAGACTGGACGGGGTTTGAAGGAGATCAATTGGCAATCGGCCCATCATTGACTTTCCTTTTCCTCGGATATGGCTCAATTCAAACCCCTTTTGTCCAAATCTTTTTTCTGTGTGATAGATCACCCAATTGGCTACATCTTTGACCCAAAGTGCGAAGCGATTCGACCCAATATTGGGTGTATAGAATTTGGACAAGTATGGATATGCCAAAAGTGTGACATAACAGGGCCAGCACACATATGCACCACTGCTTTTATGGTGCTTGTAGGCATTTAAACTGAGCACCAAATATGTTCAGACCCCACTTTCTCTCATATATGTTCAAAAGTGGGGCTCCTAAGAGTAGACAGTCAAGAAATGGTGAAAAAATGCAGCGATTCAAGGAACGGCACTGTGATACTTCCCATCAAAAAAGTCGTTTATTTTTCTGACCGCATTCTCTGGCCTAAATCCCTTGAGGCTCACTGTAGATAGACTCATTATACACTCTAGGATGTCTGTATTTAATTTCAGAATTTACAATGAAGAACTATGAACACTAGAGAGCAAAAATCAAAGTGGTGATTCAAGGAGCCATACTACACTGTAACCCGGGCAGAATTTCTGGCTGGCCAGATGTGGTCGAGAGCCGCGAGAAATTATATTTTCGTCAGTCATCTGGCTATTTTTGATCTGCTGATACTTTTGTCTGGGTCTGCGATGAAATTCGAGCGCCAGCAATGACTTACATCACGCAGGTATAGTGGCGGTTCAAAAGCCCTAAGGCTGATTTATCATGGGATTTACAGCTAAGGGCGGAACTTAAGGCGTGGGTGATTTTTCATCGAATTTCGACGTTTTCACCAGAACGGCTACTACAAGCTTAGTTCTTACCCTGAAAATATAGCCAATACTCGCTGTGACCGAAAGTAACCGGAAATTTGGTCTTGAGAGTTTCTGTCTCAAACTTTTCGCATTTCTGTGGTCAATTTATCAATCTATGATTAATTCGGCGTAGATTGACGCATTTGGACCTGAGGTGGAACCTCTCACATCTAATATATTATGAAATTTCTAAATTGATCGAAAATTGATGATGTTTCCCTCCTTCTGATTGTCTTGATGGTATTTCTGGGTACATCAAGAGCTGATAATTAAGTGTGGACCTATAAAAATATGCACCCAAAATTTAGGGGGTTTATGTGCTTTCAACATGGCTCCATGAATAAATAGAGGAGGGAAACAATCGCCACCTTGGTCAAAAATTGATTTGGATCCCCATTTTCACAACAAAAACAGTGCAGTAGCTGATATTTTTTTGGTTGCACATGTGAAGGCGTGTTCCCCGTCAAATTGCGGAGAAAGAATCTGCCAAAGGATTGCCATATTCTGCCGAAAAGCACCTACAGTATTCCAGTTACTTTTAGTCATACAATTTCGAAATTTGATAATATATCAGGTCTGAAAGATTGCACTTCAGGTCCAAGTGTACTAATCCATGCCAAATTAGCCATAGATTGAGAATCTGGCCACAAGAATGCAAAAGTTTGAAACGGAAGCCCTCAAAATCAAATTTCCGGTTACTTTTGGTCATAGCCAGTGGATTTGCATTGTGATTCCGGAGGGCCCTGCATGTTCGAAATTTTGTTGGATGACTAAAATTGCGTTATTCGGAAAATATCGAATTTTTGTGCAGGACATTTGATACAGTGGTTCGATTGAGCTAGTTTTTTTATACGATGGACTAACAAGTGTCCCAGAAGGCCCCACATCTCCGTATAAGCCGCATACCTCATAGCTTAAATCTAGTATAGAGCGGAGAGTTGAATAGAATTGTATTCCTCAATGCCTTTAAATCATGGTATATATACACAATCTGCGGCCGTATTACAGAAATTGGCAGTACCGAAGGCGCGGATCGAGAATGTTCTGTTTTGGGATGTTTTTACAGAATTCCTAACATCTCAGTGGGTTTTGCACCCATTCTCATAAAACCTATATTGAAATACTCGGCTAATCTATGCGGAATTAGTGATAGAAAGAAAGTTGTAAAAATATTGCATATTCAGAGAAAGTGGTTTGAAGGGCCTTTTCGTGGATGAATGCAGTTTACAGGCATCCAGACACGTCCAAATGATGTGGATTTTTGTTCGGTAAGGCTTTGCTACATTTTTAAAGATGTGATAGAGTCAGATTTGCAAAGAGTTCAGCAGCAGTGAATTCAAATATCACAATATTTCCTGATTGCAGTGTATTGCCATTGTCTCAGTTGGGGGCACGCCAGGGAAATGATGAGCTATCAAGTGCAAATGGACTGTAGCGTGAAAACACTAATAAATCCACCACAAAATCAAACACGCACTTCCAAAGCTACTACAGCACCCAAATCTATGCGCAAGTTCGGGGATTCCAAATAGGCTGTGGCAACCTGAGCGAACTGCACTAGTTGAATTGAAGCCAGAACAAAGCTATCTCAATTGCCGTACTTTTCGTGGAAAGTGGCTGAGTCGGTCAATCGGCCTTCTGAACACTCAGAGACATCCAGGGACTTGTAGGAACGTAAAACCATACTTTCTAATCGTCACGAAGCAATGGCTTAACTTGACTAGTGCGAAAGAATGGGTAAAGGTTCACAACGAGTTTTTGTATGCACCAAGTTCACAATATTTCCGTGCAAGCAGTTGGGTCTTAGCCAAATCACAGTTGAGGGCCTAACCTCAGTATATCCACACATCTGTATAATCCTAAATAACCCAATAATCACGCAAAACAGATATTCAGAGTTCAAGCACACTTTTCGTGAAAAGGCTATAACCAAATGACTTGTAGGTTTAGAGCGAAACCAGTGTCTCAGTGACGAGTACATAGGCTCAACAAATGGATTCAAGTCTTCTTAAGGCTCAGATGGACCCAACATGTGACTCAAGAAAATATGGATCCAACACCAACAATTTTATTACAACTCCACAACGCTCCCTCTGTGAGCAAGATAGACTTAGAAACTGCTCTCCAAGCAAGCAACCAGCGATGGCTGAAGCTGCCTACAAGGGGGGACCAAATCTAGTGCTTTACAACGATCCTAACTAGCACGTTTATACCGAGAGCATTATTTACAGGTGTTTAATTGGTTGCAAAACAGTTAATGACGGAAAATAGCGAAATAATGAGCCAAAGGGGAACAATAAATAAACTAGAGAGAGAGAGTAGTCTGACATCTTGTTTCATGTATAGATCCGTTCTGGTCATCCTCCTGGAATGATCGAAACCGTACCGGTCAATCTTTTTGGTGGTCACTTTGTGTAACCTGGCGGCACTTCGTTATCACTACACGATCTTTGCGCAGCTTCTCGCAACCTATATAGGTTCGGATTACAGAGGCCGGTGCAAATGATTCGTGTGGAGGCCAAGATGGTACGGGCGCCCTTCGCCAAAGTACGCTTTTTTGAACAATTCTATCTCTCAAGATTTTGCTCGGAGGCATTATTGCCTTTTCTACAGGGCTTTCAATGGATGACATTTTGAAACGCGTGACTTGAACGGCGAGATGAGCTGGGGAATTTATGCTGGAAACTCTCCTGGTGTTTATGGCGTTGATTGGTCCAAAAAATTGGTGGGCATTCCACTCCTGCGGCTTAAAGATGTAAAATTGTGAGAAAGCAGAAAATATTGTGCAACTTGCTTCGGCGGGGGATAATTTAGCTGAAATTTATGCTGGAAACCCTGTGGCGCGAAAAGCAGGATCTCCCAGTGACTTCCTGAGGTCGGTGTGGGTGTGAGAGACTGATGTAATAATGCGTCCTGTGTTTACTGCATAGACCAGTGACTGGTCTGTCTATGGAGGCAAGCCTGTCAATAGACAGACCAGTCGATCTGAGTTTTAGAACACGTAACAAAGCTCTTTCCCAAAAAGGTTATTCCGGACCGCGCTCCCGAGTGAGTTAAAGTGAGTTACGGCATGATGCAAACAACAGCAAAGCATACAAATCTTCACCTACCACACCCAGATCTTCGCCGTTTTTTCTCGGATGGGTGGGGATGAGTTGGAGGGAAAGGCGCGATCCGGCCGAGGTAAAAATTAACTTGAATTTCCTTCGGAGAGAGGGAAACACCAATAACCTTTTTAGGAAAGAAGTTGGTTACGTCATTTCAAACTCAGATCGACCAGCCTGTCTATCGACAAGCTTGCTTTCATAGACAGGCTGGATTCGAGCCTAATTCCTGCAGTGATCGACCGAGCCGAGTTGTCTGGGTTTGTATGCCGGTAGTTACAATGGATGTCTGTGGACTGTGAATGGGTTAGATGGGCTTTCCACATTGGCAATGTCATCGGCCTACGCTGCTCGGCTGCCGGAGCGAAGCGAAGGCCCGTCTTGTGTGCTGTCAAGAAGGCTTGGTCTTGCTGACTTGAGCAGCCTTGGCTGAGGCTTGGGCAGGGTTGAGGCAGAAAATCTGTGATCCAGCGGAAACACTGCAAGTTCAAATTACTTACAACTTTGACAACTCACTATTCGACTCTGCAAATGATCAAGGGTGTGTTTTTGGTGTGCTCATGTTGTCGACAGCCCGCGACAATTGGCTTCCGTCCCAATTCTTTTTCGTCACGCTGGTTATGCACTCGAAAGCATCCAAAAAAAAAAAAAAAATCTCCTCACCTTTTGACGCTTTCTTCGTAGGAAGAACTCCGCCGTTGTCTGTTCTTGTCCAATTAGAGCTCTTTGCAGAACTTAGGGCGCAGACAGTTTTTTCTTTTTTCAACGGTTTCCAGCAGAACGGGCGCCACGGGCTCAATTTCGAAATTTCTCGTTCAAATTAGGTTCCTTAGCATGGAATGAGTGCTCAGGAAGAGCCATGGAAAATTTAACCCCGGCGGCTCAATTGGTGTAATATTTTCTGTATTTGGGCATGTAGTTCTAACTCCACAAGGCCATGTTGCTTTTTTTCTCGTTCAAAAGTCGAATGGGTACAGTGTGTCACAAAAATAAATGCACACCTCCCATTTGATGTCAATTCTGGGCCGAATTCCTTCAAACAAAATTATAGCATGAACTTTACAGCTGTTTACAAAATTGGTGACAGTCGGCGCTAGAAAAAAACAAAAACAAACTTTTGATCCGGCCGCCTTGGGGCGCTGTTTCTCTTCCTCTGAATCGTTTCTCGACATTTTTGATGGTACAGAAGTCATTCTTGTCCTCACGGTCTTCTTCTCTGCTCTCCAAATCGTGCGCTCTCGCAACGCCTGGAATGGGAGAAACCGGGATACCTTGGTGCTACCGCATCACATCACATCGTCCATTTGGAAGATTTCACAACGATGTTTGATGCCATCAACTGGAACTAGAACCGGGTCAAAGTTATGGGGGGCTGCAGAAGATGGAATTACACGAGATTGTAGGGCAATTTCGAACCGAAGGACAAAGCATAAGTAATACATGTGGATACGATATATTTCTGAAACTTGAGCCAGAAAAAGTGGATAATTCTATTTAACAACCATGGGTGAGCCAACGGAGACTGGTCGCCAGGGAGTGGAATGGTACACCTCAGGTCGATATGTTTGTTGTGTGGCAAATCCGCTTTAAAAGCTGCTCGAAATACAGCTAAAACAAAATGCAAAATCAATGCAAAATCGCGGCTGTAGCGGCATCTGAAATGCACATCAGTTGTGGCTGTGATTGGGCAAAGTACCTGTGAAACGCAGCTCAAAATGGGGCTGAAGAGCACTTGCGACGGCATCAGCGGCAATATTTGCCAAATATGGAGCGCTGACCAAGACATCACGGCGGAAAGAGACCTCTTAGGTACCCTTTACTCACAGGAAAAGTCCCTTACCGCATGACGGTGGCGCTCCCTGAGGTGTGACAACCCCGGGTTATCAATCGTTCTTATTCTTGAAATACCTTTACTTTGTTGAGGCCATGTGCCATTGAAACACCCGCGGTTTTGAGTCGATCTGAAACAGCTTTAATTTCGGGTCTGTGGCTCAAGAGGCGAGCGATCTTTCTGATCTTGACACAGACCTCTTTGACCACCCCCCCAAAAGAGGAAACCCGACATCACCGGCCGATTTTTATTAGTCTCATTCTTAGATTTTTTACTGTGACTTCAACTCTGTTAGAATAGTTTTGAAAATTTGCGGACCCCCCCCATTTTGGCATACTCCCCATACCCCTACCCACTCATAATATTTTATTTCCCCAAACTGAAAGTGTATACAATAATTTGATCGCACCCTCGGCAGGCTTCGGCCAGAAACACGCTGCCGTAACGCACTAATTTTTCATTCGCATGTGTTTTTGTGAAAGTTGAGTCGCAAACCTCATGCAACCATAAGTTGCGTCCCCTCCAGAGCAACAGCCCATAGGTACCAAGGTATTCCACAGGCACAAAAAATCTATACAAAATTTGTTTAAACAAGGGCCATCTCAACGATAAATCGGGTTCAAGCAATGTTGTTTAACTCAGTCTTTTTCCAGAAACGTAGTGGCGGCACGATCAATCGACATGTGAAGATCGCTGCGCTGAATCTCTTGGAGCAAGGTCATCCACGCCTCGACGACATTCTTTCCTGCCTCAGCTTCTCATGCAGCAATTTTAACGGACTATAATCCCTGGGGATGCCCTTCTTCTCCCATCGCGATCTCGTCTCTTCCTTCTGGTCCTTTGGTGGCTTTTGTCGCCCACTTGATCTCGCCTTCTGAGTCAGCAATCCGCGTGTACCAACTTCGCTGCTCTCCTTGGGAATGGAAGCTTCCAATATATACCACTGTGAGACTGCTGGGAATGGAAGCTTCCAAAATATCTACCACCATGAGACTGCGGCGGCGGTGGTGTTAACACCTCATGATAAGAATGGAAGTCCCTGGGAATGGAAGCTTCCAAAATATCTACTGCCGTGAGACTGCGGCGGCGGTGGTGTTAACACAACAGTTCTTTCAGAAGGGTCTTTGGAAATGGAAGCTTCCAATATATACCACTGTGAGACTGCGGTGGCGGTGGTGTTAATGCCTCATGATAAGAATGGAAGTCCCTGGGAATGGAAGCTTCCAAAATATCTACCGCCGTGAGACTGCGGCGGCGGTGGTGTTAACGCGACAGTTCTTGACACCTTTTGTATCCTATTTCAGGTGCACTCACATATCTCGGGACGAGTTCCGCAAGGGAAACCGTCTTTGGAAGGGACATGACAGCCCGAAAAATCGCAGGCCTACCTCGGCCGGTGCTTCGCCCGGTTATCACTCGGCACATGAACATCCTCGACCCGCCGTACGTATACCCAGACGACGTTGAGGGAGATTGTTGCTAGATATATACCGACCCCACATGTCGAGCCGTGCGCCATTGCGGCACCTGGAGAGACACCAGGAATCAAAAACCCGTTCTGTAGAAACCTTGGGTATCAGTCCTGAGTCGATACTCTACCGGCTCGCGTACCTTTATTATAGCCTCGATATTCGACTCCTTCGTCCCATGGAAGAGATTTTTCTCGGTGGTGTCAATTCCCAACGAATTGAGGACTTCTTTGGCCGCTTCGAAACGCGCCTCTAGCTTTGCGTTCACAAACCAGGTCACTGAGTCAGAAGGGTCAGATAATAGTTTGACTAAGTCCAGACTGCAATTGAATTCGGACTAAGATCTCTAACACGCATTGAAAAAATAAGAGCGCTAACTGGGTGACATTATCTGGATCGTCATCGCCCTCGAGAGTCTTGCCGTCCGCATCCATCACAACCTTGAACACAATGCCATCGTCGGGGACATCCTTGCGCTGTGCGAGCCGTTGCCGTTTTTTCGGCCATCTTCTGGAGGCGCGCAATCAGTCGGAGACTCTTCTCTTCTGTCTTGGCAGCCCGTCTCTGCGCGAGAGCATCTTCCTCGTCCCATTTAGCCTGAAGCGCAAGCGCCACGGCGTGGTCTTCTTCGTTGGAGACGCGATCTTCGGAGTCGCTGGAGTCGATCGTCGCCTTGTGTCTCTTCGCATTGGGGGTTTCGAGAATCTCTATTTCGTGAGTCGGATGAGGGAGAGCGCTGGCTCGTTGTCCGCCGCTGTAGCTGGCCACTGTTACCGATAGTGGATGGTCCTGCTAGGGGCCCCGGTGTCGGTTTGCGTGGTGTCGGTGGCTCGACAAATTCACAAAGGTCGTCATCTCCGTCGCTGTCGACCCATATGACAGAAGCCATGGAGTTTTACTAGAAAGCACGGCGGCAGCACCTGATGGAAAAAGGGGCTCGGAAGCGAGAATGCTGAATTGATGTGATTCACGTTAGAATCACAAGCCCGGCTCGTTCAATATTGAGGCAGCCTTCAGTTCCTTCCTCAAGGCTGCCCGGCAGTGTCGACGACCACTTGCGGCAATAATTTTTTGATGGAAATGGTACAGTATCCCCAACATAGCGATATCCTGCGCGCGCCATCCTCGCCCCAATCCTGCTCAGAATCCTCACAGCAGGTCTGCGCGTCGGCCACTTCCCCCCACTTTTGGCCTGCCACACGCGTACATCTGTCAGCTCTTCCAAACGATCGTGGTTCCCCGCATGGAGTACGCACTCCCAGTGTGGTACAGGCCAGTGTCGCCGAACACGGATGCGCGGCGTACGGGCTCGGTCTGGGCCACAAGAGCGCTGGGAAAGGTTCAGAGGCAAGCTTGCAAGCTCATCACCGGTGCGCTCCGCACCACCGCGACATACGCGGTGGATTTCCATGTTAACATCCTGGCATTGGAGCCAGAACACCACAACATTCTCTAGCGGCTGGCTCATTGAACCATCCCTAAACCCACAGTGAAACTATGTGTAAACACAGTTTGGTGGAAGGTGAACGGCCCATTCCCGGTGGTAGCTTCACTGATTATTATTCTGCTCAGTTCAAAATGGTGTTTGGAACACCGTTCGAGACGTTTGAACCTGGGTTCAACTGTGTTCAACTTTCGGGTTTCACTGGGATGAAGACATGTTCAACTTCACTGGTTCCGATTAGGAAAAGAACGAGTACATAAAGTACTCGTAACATCTTCACAATGACAGGTTTTCCGCACCTCAATTTTTACTTGTCCGCGTTTTTCGATGCAATGAATTTAGTGGTTGTGTGAAGGGTCAATAGTGGCTGTGACCAGGATTGAGAGCTCACGCTTGAACCCTGATCTGATATTCTGCGAAAACGAAGCGTCTCTGAATGCCGAGTATGTAGCACGAAAAGGCCTGAAAGACACGTCCGAATGTTCGTCTAGTGGAAATGCTGATAATTGAGGATATTTGTATTGCTTGTGGGAACCCTCAAGCATTAAAGTAAGTAATCGAAGTAAATCAGCATGCCGACATGGTTGCTACCGCTCAAACAAGCTCAAAAATAAGATAATCCTTATGGAAACTCACCCATTTGCAAATTGCAATAAAAATAAATAAATAATAAAAAATCATCTCATTTCATTTCATTACTTCTATATATGCCGTACCTGGCCCGGGGCTACGCGGCAGTACTCTACTAAATGTCGGTGGGGGTTTTGTGAGTAAGTAACTAAGAGGGGTTTATACGAGGCTTATTTACCTAGGAAACAGAGAGAGGAAACGGAATTAGAGACAAGAGGGGAAACACGGTGATGTGAGTAACACTGCATGGGATGCGTGAGGAAAACGGGAGCGAGGGTGAGGCGACGAGGGGTTGGTTCTCGGCGGGATGGAGGGATTATATCGTGAAGATAAGGTGGTGGAGGCAGAGGTAAGGGAAAAGGAAAAAAAAGAGTCCGAGCTTAACTAAATCTATGAGTATCGGTGATAAAGCGGGCTGTGGCTTTGACGAGCTTGGGATAATTGAGGAGGGAACGAACATCGACGGCGCCCAATAGCCCGGCACTGTACAACGCCAGTTGGAGCGGGGGACGCAAGTGTTCCCAGGCCAGACAGTGGAGGAGGAAATGAGCGCGGGTCTCGTACGCAGCACCACACGCATCGCATGAAGGTGACGGGGCTAGGCGGCACCGGAAGCGGTGGGCGTTGAGCGCTGAGAAGTCGGTACGTAGGTGGGAGATGAGGGAGATATCGTTCCGTGACGCCGAGGAGAGGTATGGTGAACCGTCTGTGTACCAGATCTCGGCTGAATGACGGTGGTGCGCGAGGTGAGCATCAAGGGCCGCGATGGCATCTTCCTTCGACGGGATGTGGGTGTTGACGGGCAGAGGTTCGGACCATGGAGGTGCGTAGGTCGGCAGAATTAGCTCCATCCCTAGCCTCGCGTCGACATCGGTTAGCACAGTCGGGGTGGTCTGAGTGGGAGGTGCATGAGATGTTACGGGGGAGCAGTCGACGAGACTTGCCTGCCACCGAGAGGCGGAGGCAGCTCATCAACTGCCCCCCCTCGCTTTCCACGGGCGCCGCTACCCTCAGGGCCTGCGCGCGATTCCGTCGTAACATCTGTGGGGGGGTGGATCTTCGTGGTCGAATGCGGGCGCCGCGCGGCGGGACTGCTGTCGGCCACCGGACGAGGGGGACGCGTTCAACGAAGTGCAGGGCAGAGGCTCGGTGGGTGTACTTGGGCGCAGTTTGAATGGCATCGCAGGTGATACCATGCGACTCTGGCAAAGTGAGGTATGAGGCTAGGCGGCGGAGGAGCTGAGACTCAAGGCGTAGTGAGACCGAAAGGATTGCCGCCTCCTTCTCCAGAGCCGAGAGAGGTGCCGTGCGGTAGCCCCCCGTGATACAACGCGCGACGGTCTTGTTAACCCGCTCGAGAGGCTTGAGGGCCAGTGCCGGGAGGGGGGAGAAGCAGTTGACCCCGTAGTCGGCGCGCAGAAAGACTGCCACTCGTGCGAGATCGCGTACCAGGATGTGTTTGAGACCCCAGGTGTCGTCAACGAACCCGTAGCACCCAGCTGAGGGAGACATTGATGGCTTTGAGCAGACGGAGGAGACGATTGATACCGAGACCGAACACAAACACAGTGTTCTACAATCTTATGCAGAATCCATTGACGTATGACAGCTACTCTGATTTACATGGTAGCGACGATGTAACGGAAATATCGGGTGCATTGGGTGGTGGAGGGGATTTCGACGGTGTCGAGTAGGAATTGAATGAAAAAAAAATAGTACATTCTACTGTCGAGTCTGAGAAAAGGGACGGTGTTACAGACATTGTATAATGTCATCTATTAATTTGACCTCGCTTCCTTGCACTGCATCTCCAACACTGGCGGTACACCCCGAACGAATGCCGAATCCCAAACGGGCGGTTGCGGGGGGTCATCCGCTTTATCATAGCATCATTGATTATTTTGGTGACGATGTATCTGGGAACCGTTCCAAGTCTTGGAACACGCACTGGAATGCATACATTACTCACCGTAATTTGCCGCGGAAACTTCTCCAGCAGGAGTTTCACGTACATTTTGTATCGACCTCACTGAACGCCACCATCTCCGAGCAGTACCGAGAGTTCAAAAGCACGGTCGAGTCAACACAATCAATCTTACCATGTAGTTTCCTTGCTAATGATGTATTCGATAGATCTACAACATGTTTCTGCATTTACGTCAATGGTAGTCCTTCCGATAATCCAATGCAAAGTGAAGTCTCAGGATATATCTGGAGGAAAGGCAACCTGTTCTGCCGCAAATGGGAAGTGGGCGGCAGGCAGAAAGAAAAATCAACTGACGATGGTTATCATGCTCTTTTTGAGGCAAGACTTTACAACAGTCGGTCTGTCAGCGTGTACTAATCGCATTCAAAGGCTGGAGTGCCTTCTGCTCCCATCTGCCCACTTCTGCCTGACTACAGCTGAGCAGATTTGAGCAGTGAAGGGCATACCTCAGCACAGGGTATTTTCACTGGGTCAGCGTCGAACCTTGAGTGTTTGAGTCTGAACCCACGTTCAGGCCTAGCTTCAGGCCTTAAAATTCGTGGTTCAGCGTTCGAACGCGTTCGAACCTCACAACCAGTCAACGGTACGTGAATTCTTTAATCTTTTGCGGGTAATAACAATTTCCAGAGGATAAAGCGGTCACGCGGCGTAAGTCGGACGCAAGTAACCATACAAAGCTTGATTAGACAATTGGCCAGTTGGACGATTCCAGAGAGCGGAAATGTCGTCCGTCGATGTCGCACCGTCTAAACATTTAGTGCAGAGAAAATGACTCGCAGCCCTGGAAATAAGGTGATGAGATCCACGATTTCCTTGAAAGCCTGACGCTGCGTGCTCCCGGATTCCGTGCTATGGAATGAATTTCATGGTTATGAGGAGTCGTTAGAACAATTGAGCACATGCACGGCTGGGTGTACTTCATGAGCTTCAAACACCGCTTCTCGAGCTTTGGTGGAACCGAGGTGCGCAAGAGCTCCAACCGCTGACCTCTTTCTTCACCGTCGCCGAAGTAAGCCTTGATCTTGTTGGCAACCACATGAGGTCCGAGACCCAACGAGTATTCTGCACGGTTTGCCTGTTTCTCCACAGCCTTGGCTAGAGAGCGATATAAACCTGGTCCAGGGTGCGACCCGGGGAGGGATTCAAGAATGCGTGGAGGACGAGCCCCCATTTCCCTCCCTCGGGGCGGGAGTTTTCATCGATCTTCGCAACCGCCTTGTTCGCATCGGGCTGATTCCATGGGATGAGGGAAAGACTCGAGGCCATTTCCTGAGGGTATGGATGAGGAGGGAATACAGTGGGAGGACAGCCCATCGTTCACCGCTTAAAATGCACGACATTCACAGCCTGTATACCGCATGCCAGTCAAAGCCCACGTTGTGTCGATGATCCGAACATTCTTCTTGGAAGCCTCCAAATACAGCTGTGGAGGCTGTTGCGCTGAATCGAGATGCGGGCATCTCTCTCTTATAAAATTACGGACGTGAAGCTTTTTAAGTCCGCTTTTGGGAGATCGGGCCCGAGGCTTTGGAAGTGCTGGGTCCAGACCTTTGGAAGCGCCCAATATAAACGGCTCTTCCTCTGGGCTTTTGGCCCCATGATCAACTTTAAGCATGTGCGCGCCTATAAAAGCGTACACAATGCCAAACTCCGCTTTTTCGCTCACCGTTAAAGTTTCCGAGGCGCTAATCCAAGCGCCAAACCGTCGCCAGTGACTTGAATTTACTTGTAACTTCATCAATCCCGCCCTTGAATTCTGAACTTGACTGCAACCTGATAAAGACGAAGATTCTTATTGTCTTGCTCGAATTTGGTCCGCACTCAGAGCTGCAGAATAACCCTCTTACTCTACCTCTTTTTAAAATTATGCCTGTCTGTCCGAACCATGTTTTAACATCAACTTTCACAGCTGAATGTCGCGCCCAACAGAAGGGGATGCGAGGCCGCGAAGCGGCCGAGCAGCCGCTTGTTTAATATTAGAATTGCGAGACTCGAAGCCATGGATGAAAGTGGGAGGAGATGGGTGGGGTAGTAATGAGTATGGGAGAAGAAGGGGCCGTCCGACTCGGAGCGCCGGCGCTTCACCACACGGACAGATAAGTACAGCTTGCCGACCAGGTGAGGAGGGAAGAGAGTGGGAGGACAGCCTTTCGTTCAGCACTTAAAATGCCCGCGGCATACACAGCATGTTGGTTAAATGACGCTTGACTCAGCAATGTCATATTAGCCAGAAGAGGGGCCTCGGCTGAGAACCGCAGCCCTGAGTGATTTTTTCAAGTCAACATGCTACAGGAAAAGCTAAGTAGAGTAATAAGGGTGTGTGGTGGGTGGGTGAGAGAAATATTGACTCGGGCTCTGGGAACCCGCAAGAAGAGTGAGATAATGGTGCTTTGTAATACAAATCATGCTCACTTGGGAGACAGCGAGAATATGATGTTCTGGCTTTGGCCTCAGGCCAAACAGCTATGACTTTCTGGCTTTGGTACCTAGTTTACAGCTCTTTGCGGAACATAGGCGCGGCCCCGTTTTTTTTTTTTTGGGTGCGTTCAGGAGATACCACTGCTGTGAGCTCAATTCTCAACCGTTTGGTGGGTCAAGTTTGGGTGTTTTTGGCTGTCGTGCAGAACGAGTGCCAGAGTGCCATTAATGCTCCGATTGACCTAGATTTTTTGATATAATGGACTTGAGCGTATTCCGGAGGGCACCCAATACCGGGATTTTTAATGTGACCTGTACTGAAAATCCATCTCTCTCTTTATAAAATTATTATTCCTGATGACTAATGCACCTCGGGGATCGGGCAGATTGCCATTTACAG